>VXCM01008175.1:0-18306 GCA_014773175.1 Lucifuga dentata
CAGTCTAAAATTACACCTAAATTTCTGGCAGATGGTTTAACATTAATAGATAAAGGGCCAAGACCACTGACAATAAAATCACAGGAGCTGGGAGAACCAAAAATAATTATTTCAAACTTTGAACTATTAAGCTGAAGGAAGTTCTGAGCCATCCAGCAGTTGATGTCTTTAAGACAATCTAANACTTTGAACTATTAAGCTGAAGGAAGTTCTGAGCCATCCAGCAGTTGATGTCTTTAAGACAATCTAAAATGCGAGCTAGACTGTTAAAATCACCAGGTCTCAGGGGGAGGTATATCTGTGTGTCATCCGCATAAAAATGAAAGGATATGTTATGCCTCTGGATAATCTGACCAAGCAGCACCATATAAATGGAAAATAAAAGAACATTTCCCATGTCCTGAAACCATTTATAGGCATTTGTATCAAAACCAATGATATATAATTTACTTAGAAGTAAGGATCAACAGCATCAAATGCTTTAGAAAGGTCAATGAACAGGGCAGCGCTGTGTTTGTCTTTGTCTACAGATGATATGATGTCATTTATGACTACCATAGCAGCAGTGATGGTGCTATGCTTTGACCTAAAACCAGATTGATGGGGATTCAACACCGAGTGTATTGTGAGAAATTATTTAAGCTGATCATTGACTAAAGATTCCAGGATTTTAGCAAGACAGGGCAATTTGGAGATTGGGCANGCTGATCATTGACTAAAGATTCCAGGATTTTAGCAAGACAGGGCAATTTGGAGATTGGGCAATAATTGTTTAAGTCACACGTATCACTGCCTTTGCAGAGGAATTACATGGACAGATTTCCAGACACAAGGAATGGTACCAGTTGAAACAGAAAGGTTAAATATATGTGTTATTTGCTCAGCAATAAAGGGGGCAGAGAGAAAATATGGATTAAAGTTATCCTCACCTCTAGCCTTTCTGTAATTAATGGCTAGGGACTCAGCGATGACACCACAAGTGAAGGTGAATGGGGAGGCGTGACAAGGAGAACGCACAGAGCCAGAAAGTGAAGAAGTAAATGTGGATCCAGAGAACAATTCTCAAATAAGTGGCCAGCAGCAGCAAAATACTCATTAAATGCTTGGCATATGTCAAACTTATCTGAAATTAAACAGCAGCATTAACATGGGCTGGAATTATGGATTTGTTTTTGTTTAGAGTCACTGCTTTTCAAATTTTCAGGGGGTTGGAGTAAGAATTTGAGATTAAATCTGTGTAATAATCAGCTTTTGCTTTCCCAACTTAAAAAAGTATGCTTATTTCTAATCATCCTAAAAGCATTCCAATCAGAGGGATCATTATAGGATTAGATCTGTCTTTGATTCTATATTTTTTGCTTATTAACAACAGCAAGGAAAGTTTTTATAAAATAATCCAAGGCCAGATCCATGTCACAAAATTACACAGTGTGATGGATTTCACTATGTGTGAGATTGTCTAAAAAGGTCTGCTGATCAAAGTTCTTTAAGTTCCATCTTGACACTATTCAGACTTTAGATCTTTTTAAACAGACACTCCAGATGCGGGCTACCAGCAGTGATCACTCAACCCCATGTCAGAAACACCAGATGCAACTATTTTTTTCACTCCAACTAGATAGAATTAAATCCAGCAAGGTTGATTTTGAGATATATTTCAGATTTAGTCTTGTGGGATCAGTAATTAGCTGAGAAAGACTGAGACAGCCACACACATCTTTAAAATTATCTGAGACTTTAGTCAGCCAATTTAAGTTAAAATCTCTAAGGATTAGCAACTCAGAGTTACTATATGGAGTGAGACATGAGACATGATATATGAACTGATGTATGAACATGATATATGAGACATGATATATGAACTGTTCTGTATAGATTATGCAACAGCCTGTATAAAAGGCTTGCAGTTCAATGTCTTATCTTGAGCTTTTTATCATTAATACTGTTTGCTCTTGCAATGCTCTTGCAATGATTGTAGCATGGCACTCTTTATGGTTACTTACTTCTATGATGATGTACTGTGTAGCCGTATTGAAGTGAATATGAATGTAGAATAGGTGTGGGTGTGTATGGAACAGCAACCTTGATGCCTAAACCAAATTTCTTCTTAGAGACCAATAAAGTTGACCTTGACTTTGAATATTGGCCTGTCCATATAAAATTATTTTTGACAAATGTAAAAATAGACTTGCTTCAAATTTCTTTAACACTCAAATTGAATTTTTAAAATGAAATTGTATGGCATTTAGAATATTCATATTAAAAGTGACTATTCCTCATTAAGCTGTGTTATTAAAGACCAAAATATGTAAAAACAGAAAAATATAGGTTATCACCTGACCTACAACTTAAAATCAGTGTTATATGTCATAAATTACCTAACGCAGTAAATCTTCACAGATACATCATCAAAGATTAACCTCGTGTCTTTTCCTTTTTTAAAATCTAAAACAGCAAACAGAGACAATAAAAGAATAGCATGACTTTTGCTCCATCTAGATGACTGAGACAAATATATTACACTGCATTTACAAGACAGCAATGTACCACTTTAGATCAAGGGTTTCTGGAGGCAGGTCCCAGTTGAACGTTGCTGAGGGTTTATTACTATTAAATCATGTCTCTTTATAAATCATTGTTTCCCTGTGTACATGATTTTCTACATCTCCTTGTTGAAGTTTTCTGGCATTTTTGGCATGCTGATGACAAATTAATCCTTGCTGAGGTGAGGTGAGGTGAGGTAAAGTGACAGAGTTTGGTCCTGCCTGGTTATGTGAACTAGAAGCTTAGGTGTAAATATGGGTGTGATTTTTGTTTATCTGTGTCCAGAAATAAACCTGCACTTTTCCCCATGCATGCTAAGATGGGCTTCCACAACCCCAAACAGAAGTGGATACAGAAGATAAATGAATGGAAAGTTTAGTGTTTAGTTTTCCAAGTTTGTAAACGCAATGAAATTATGCATATTTAAAGATGCATTCATTGATATTTTCACTCAACTGCAAGTCACATAAGTTCAGTAAATTAAGTTCTTTAACTTTAATAATGCATTTTTATGACCAGGAAAATTCTCCAATGAAGCTGTATTGTAATATTGCATTTATCAATAATATCTAGGTTAATCACTACATCAATACCATATTGATACATATCTCAACTCTACTATGGGCTCAGAATCTCACACTGAGTGGATTTGTCACTACCCTGTGGTTTTACACATTTATGTCACATCTGGAGATTCTCTTGAATTAACAGATTAGCAATGAATAAATACACTTGGGAAGTAGGTCTCATTGTTAGTAAGAATTTCTTTAATTTTTACTAAAGCAAGTTTTGTTTACAGACATTAACATATAAATATAAAATCATATTTAGTCCCTTTCTACATAATTTTCTAATCTCTTAAATCACTATGTTTGGCTAAAGGAAACACATTCATTTATTTTGTGTAAAATATCAGTAAGAAAGAGTTGTGAAACAGCGTGAAGTGCTCCTATGAAACAGATACAAAATAACTCTATGTCTACGAGCCATTATTATATGTTTGTTCTCGATGAAAACTGAAGCAGCTCATCACACTAACACATTATCGACTGATCCACACTGTACCTTACAGTTAGCAAAATACTGATGAAATTCATGTTTCCCCAGGATTCACCAAATGATTGCTTAAAATAATACTGACTCCAATCTGCATTTTTACCAAATACAATTAAGCTTTTGTGTCTATATTTTCTTTTGCAACACTCAAATAAGGTGATTATTATGATCCAGTCATTCCCACAATATTATGGATCCCGCTACAGTTATGGGAAAAAGTGGATGATGTTACATTTGAGGCACTGTGATTGGCTCGCTCCAAACTATGACCCAATCTGGCTCTGGCTCATCTCACCTTATCTACCCTGTGGTTATTGTGACAACCTCAAAAAAAAAAAAAAAAAAAAAAACAAAGCCTAAATTTACTTAAGTATAAAGTAATACCTGCTCTCTTTATGTTGTAGCGTAATTTTTTTTTTAACTAAAACTTATCAAGATCAATAATAATGCATCTTTGATATAGCAGTTTGCAGTCCAAAAAAAATTTCCAAGCATTAATACAATACAATATAATATAATATAATATAATATATTTCTTTGCTACAAATTACATACAAGTTATACTTGGAAAATATGTTAAAATGGTGCAAAGAGAAAAGTTACAAAACTAAGAGCAGGGAGACTGAAATGCAAAAATAATTTTAATTTTGAAAGCTGCTGCTACAGAATCACTTAATTTATTGCCAATAAATAAGTAATTTAAAAATATTTTCATTATTATGCTACAATAAGTGTTAAACTTCTGAGCATAAATCCCAATAGCACTCAGAGATTTGAACCCCAAGTCTGCAGCACTAAAGTCAAAGGTCTTAGTCGTTCCACTACTGGGTCTGATGCAATGCCAAAAGTCCACACTTTTCTACTGAGCTGTTATAATAATAACCCTGAACAATAATCTGTTGTGGCCACATGACCACATGTTTAATGAGTGACTACACAGCAAATTCAGCAGAGTCAAAATAACTCTGTAAGAGTTCATCTCAACACTTTCAAAGTGTCTCATGGGGTCCGCTCCCAAAAGTGTTATTTCAACACTTTTCAAAGTGTTAGCATTTTAACACTATAATGGAGTAAATATTAACTCTGTGCAGAGTTGAAATTTAACACTGCTCGACACTACAAAGTGTTAAATATTCTCAACACCAGTGTCAGGAGTTAAAACTGAACTCTTTTAAAGTGTGACATATTTTCAACACTAGTGTAAGGTGTTAAAAATTAACTCTTTTATTGTGTAATTTTTTAACTACTTAAGAGTTACCCTCTAATTAGCATATTGTGTGTAAATATAGTACAATACAATTTAATGTATGTTAAAAAATGACAGACCTATCCTGTTTGCTTCAATCCACATTTTTATTTCAGAAAATCTTAATTAATTACTGACTATAATGCTGTCCAACACTAGTCTCTCCTCTTCATCATGCTGATGATGAAGAGGAGAAGAACACTTCTCCCTGAACAAAGTGGAATTACTTTACTCAGTAAAAAGCATTTCTCAGTTAAAGCTTGTTAAAGCTTCAACACCAAAACAGCAATATAACAGTTAATAGCAAACAGAATGCAGCAGGGATATCATAACAAGAACACACACTCTCTCTGATGGTGACACACCAAAAAGTAGAATGCATTCAAATGTAACTCAAACTGTTACAGCTGCAACAAATAAACTTATACAAAGCTGTAACATTCACAAAAAGGATGATAACAGATATTTACAACAGAACTAGAACTCAGAGCATGTAACACTGCTGCAAGCATGCTGGGAGAATCAGAGCAGCTCAATCCACCGTCGCTACAGTGTGTTTACTGCAGACTTTGCATGTCGCCTTTAACAGCAACTTTTAACTTCTCATGTTGGGCCTTTTAGAGCCTTTATGTGAAAAACAATAACGTCATTCTAACTCTGTCCAGGAGTATCACCTGCTAGCATGAACTCTTTAATAGCATGGCTGCTATTCATAAAGAGAGTGTGGAAAACTTGGATATGATCAAAAACAGTCAAATTTAAGGAAATTAACATTTAAATGTTTACCTAAAAATGAATTTTGAAGTTAACCATTGTTGTTGTGACTGCATGTTATGCTCAAACTAATGAAGCAGAAAAAACTCCCAACACCCTCAGAGTTGAAAGCCAGTGTCAAAAACTTCCAGATCATCAAATCAACACCGTCAGTGTTGATTTGACAAAAATGGCTTCAACACCCAATTTTGACACCAACTATTTAGTTGACCGGGTGTCAAAAGAGGCAAATTACACCAAATCCATAGTTAGATTAACTCCAGACGTAGCTGGATTGACACTCTTTTCATCAACACCAGAATTTTAACTCTGCTGAATTTGCTGTGTACTGAAGCAGATCTGCTTCCTGTCAAACCAGTTTTTGACATTTTGTTTGTCTCCTTTCTTTTCTTTTCTTTGTTATTTACTGTGGGTAGGAGGACAATATAGATAGACAAGAAATGAGAAAGATGGGAATGACAACCAGCAAAGGTCCCTGCTCAAACCAGGGAACATGAATTACCAGTACATACTACCTTAATAACCACTGAGCCATCAGTTGGCCCCATGATTTGCTCTTCAAAGTTTTCAATATTAATTTAAGCTGAAATTTCTCATAGAGGTTGTGTCAAGACTGATGCTAATGATGTCTAATTACAATGTTTCAAATAAAACATGACACAGACTCCACTCCTATATCAACGCTTGAGCTGGATGTTCATCAGTAAATGTGTGTGTGTGGAGTGACGTGATCACTTCATGATCACGTCACTCCATGTCAGTTGTCAGTGATCATGAAAAGTAAACCTCATAGCTTCATGTTGCCCGATGCGATAGAGCTGTAGACTTGAGCTGTAAGCAGCACGTAGCTCTTCACATAATCATCAAGGATATAGAGGGGATCCTGGATAAGGTCTGGATCAAATCCTTCCTCTACTAACTTCACCTTCATCTGCTTGAAAGTCCCTGTCACCTCCATGCCATTCTAGAACAAAAGCAAAGTAAAACATCTTCACATCTCATCTGCTTCTGTTCACATGCAGCATACTGTATACTGTGAGCAAAAATGAGGATAAAAATAAAAGTTTTGTTCAAAAATAAGACATCCAGGGCACGACCTAAAAAAAAGCAGGCTCTTTTGTGAGCATGGAACTCAAATCTGTGGTGACGGTGGCAGAAAAAAGAACACTAAATAAACTGCTCAACATCATGGATAACTCCAGCTACCCCCTACTCTGGTCAGGCAGAGGAGTGTGTTCAGTGGCCGGCTGCTGTCACTCAACTGCTCCATGGACAGACTCAGGAAGTCCGTTGTCCCCAGAGCCAACTCCTCCAGCAGGGATGGAGGCCTAAGACAGCCTCTCATCAGACAGTGTGACTGTCGTTGCACACAGTCTTTTAGCACAACAGTCACAATTTCCTTAGTTCAGTTCAGTTCAATTCCATTCCATTCCATTCAATTCCATTCCATTGCATTGCATTGAATTGAATTGAACTGAATTCACCTCTATTTGAAAAGGGGGACAAAATTCACACTCATTCTTTACAATTCCCACACTAAAGCTATTGTGATACTTCATTAGCAAGTTAGCGAGGTTGTGTGTTTTTTTCCCCCAAAGTAAACTTTTAGTTGTGCAACTGCAATGTTCTTAAGTAAGCAACAAAGTCAACACACAAAAGATGTGAGTTTTAGTTATTAACCAGTTGAATGAACTAACTCAGACTGCTGAAGCTTCCTATCAGCTTCAGCTGAACATTGGAATGTGCTTTTATGCAGAATGAGGACTGTGGATTTTGTCCCCATTTCTTACACTGGTCTTGTTAGCACATGCTGCATGGCCAGTACAAAGAAAAAAGGGAATCCCTCCCTACTTACATATAATGTAGGGTGAGGATAAAATCAAGATAGACTTCAAAACATCTGAACCTGCCCTTTAAAAGAACAGACCAGTAAGTTTGCATGTGTAAGCCCAATTTATACTACCTGTATACAAATTACGTTACTGACAAATAAAACCATATTTTAGTTTTCCTGTTATTTTGCCAAATCCCCAAATCTTTCAAAATAAAATATTTAGGTGATACTCCCGCCTTTAATTTCAGTGTTTTGCCTTCTAACATGTACATCCAAATGTCAAAGGCACGGTTGCTTTTGGAAAATGATTGTCAGTAACTAATGTGTATTTTTTTGTCTATATAGGCTCAAACATGCAAAATCACTAACATGGTCTTTTAAAACCCATCACCATTTTTTAAAATATTTTCAAACAAACATAATGTGGCAGGTTTTTCTTCCAAGATTTTGCAATGAAATTACCTGTATCCTTATGAAGCGAGGTCGGGCATAAGTTGGTAGGTAACTCACTACATGGTTATATATTTTGCTTCCATCAAACTGAGCTCCGTCTTTTACTGTGATAGCTGCCATCCCTATCCTCCCCTCATGCCCTTAGGAAAAACAGAGAAAGCCAGGCACATAGAAAAGCTAATTCATGTCAGACAACTTGATGCCATTCATTACCAAAATAACGCATCTCTTAATTGCTTGGCCATTTGGAATGTTTTATATTTCTATTAAAAATACTGTGAAGAAAAGCAGGAAATGACCATCACCTGGCACTTGGACTCCATAAACGTTAGCTTCTTTGACACAATCAGCGATAGTCAAGATGTCAGATACTTCAATTGTGGCCACATTCTCACCTTTCCACCTGTAGGTTCAAAAGTTCCTCATTCATATCTTTGTACACTTTACGATCCTTGGTTTCTCTCAAATGTGGAACACAGACAAACATTCTTCTCACTTTGCACACTGAAAGCTAACATGTGAGCAATGAATGCAATGGAATTTCTAAACAGGCCTAATGCAACTTGCAGTTCTGCCGAATAACTGCATGCAATAGTCAGGATTTCTTTTTTTTTTCTAGAGATCATCAAAATCATTGTCAGTTTCCTAAGCTCTCTCAATCCTGGTACGCAGGACTCACAGCACTGCCTATTTTCCATCTCTCCTGGCTCTACCCATAAGCTAAACAAGTTAATTGCTTAATTAGCTCTTAATTGGCTAAATGATTTTAGCTAAGTTTGAGAAGCTATGGTCTCAATTGTCAAAGTCACTGATATTCATTCTCGTGGAGCCATTACTGTCTGTAACACATTTCAAAGCAATTCCTCCAGTTGTTATTGGACTGACAAATCATTGGTACCACTAGTATGGCTATTGTACTGAGCATTTGATTTAGTCTTGCGTAAAACTTATATTAAATTATTCTGTTAAAAACAATGAACTTCAAAAGAGCAATACACAGGAATTATATACCTGAATGTGTCCCCTACACGATCCTGAAAGTAAATAAAGTTGTCTTTGTCAATCCGTAGTAGGTCACCAGTGTTGAAGTAAAGATCTCCTTCCTTGAGAACATTTCGCAGTCTTTTCTTCTCGGTTTGCTCTTCATTCTGGGCGTAGCCGGCAAAAGGAGCAAGGTTGGTTATCTTTGACACCAACAGTCCTGCTTCACCTTTGAGAAAAAGCAGACAGGTGGGTTATAATGTTCTTGCCATTTTCAATGTGGTATCAAAATTTGTGGCAAGGATATGG
Source organism: Lucifuga dentata (assembly GCA_014773175.1). NCBI lineage: Eukaryota > Metazoa > Chordata > Actinopteri > Ophidiiformes > Bythitidae > Lucifuga > Lucifuga dentata. Next base: position 9,198 of record VXCM01008175.1, read on the forward strand.
AAATAGTAGCTTTTCGATTCAAATGAACAGCTGCAGACATTTCCTCACCTTTGGGTGACTCCACACAGAGGCCGTTAGCATCTCGAATGGGTTCATCTCTCTCTGTGTCATATTTAATAAGAGTGTAGGGAAACAGCTTCTGCACAAGAAAGCAAGAACATCAGTATGGCATTATGTGCTCAGATGTAACTGAGTACAAATGCATTATTTGGATAGAAATAGATAATGCATATAATAATAATAATAACCCTTGGGCTAGGCATTCTATGTTATTATATCCAGTTAGCTACTAGTAAATACAGAGGCCTCTCTTTAAAACTGATAACAGAAGCATACAATTCCTACAGCTCATTCTTACCCGATGTAGAAAGTTGACCCGGCCAACAGCTCCAATTTTTCCCATGTAGTTGACAAATGCCACATTCCCCTCGGTAGAGGCATAGAACTCTCGGACTTCAATGTTCCCAAACCGATTGAGAAATTCCCTCCATATCTCTGCTCTGACGCCATTGCCAATGGCTAGTCTGACTTTGTGATCCTTGTCATTTTCTCTCTGCAATATATATAAAAACAGTAAAAAGAAGGTGATCAGGCATTTTGCAAATATCAAGTAAATATTTTTCTATGCCTTATCTTATCTTATGCATAGTCATGAGGGGCTGGAGCCTATCCCAGTATTTGGTGGTTACCAGTCAATCATAGGGTTAACACACCCACAGACACACACACACACACACACACACATGCAATTTTTAGGCCTTACAATTGACCTAATCTGTGTATCTTTGACCTTTGGACTGTGGGATCTGGAGTATCCAGATGAAACCGTGCAGACACAGGAATAACATAAAAACTAATCACAGAAAGACCCAGCTGGATTTGAACCCAGGACCTCTTTATTGTGAAGCAACAGAACTAATCACAAACCACTTATACCACAGGTATTATCAGCAGTCTCTGTGGCGCAATCGGTTAGCGTGTTTGGCTGTTAACCGAAAGGTTGATGGTTCGAGTCCACCCAGAGATGATCTGACATTTTATGTACATAATCAAAGACCTGGAAATAAATAACGGTAAATGCAAAGCACTGAGGGAGGACATCTAACTATAAAGACAGAAATCTCTGTCTGTCTGTGGTAGCAATAGCTCTAGAACCCAGCACTGTATGAAATTCAAATTTGGCAGGTTCATTGCTCAGGACCCAAGGATGTGCAGTATCACTGTTAAGTTGCTTGGATGACTGGTTCTCCAATTGAGCTGTGCCGGTAAAAAGTAGTCCGTGAGTGTGGCATATGCTCTGGTCTGGTGCCATGATCTCAACCCAACCCCATGCAGCAAACAAAGCTAGCTCACAAGGACGTGCAGAACAAAATGATGGCAGGCTGCGGCGCACACCATAAAGTCTGGCCTGGTCCAAACAGATATGTTTTGAATGGGCACTGCACTAGTTCATCAAAATGGAAACTAATACAGGAATCTTTTGAGTACTTCAAGTATGAGAGTGAACTGCTTATGAAACGTATGCTTTACATATGCTTTGTAATAAAGAGTCCCAAAATGCTGCAGAAGAATGCCTCTGACCAAGGCAGTCTATTCTTTGTGTCTGTATAGCAACCTGGCATTAGAAAATGCTTATGTAGGAGCACTGTAAATACTAATCCTACAAATACTGTATGTCTATGCCATTCATGGAATAAAATGCGACCCTTGAGTCATACACTAGTACATTCACAGAAGGAGATTCGGTTGCCAAGTTACTTGATATGGTCTAAGTAAAGGCCAATATCTATTCTGAGAGGAGACCAGATACAGACAAACCCACTTCTCTAACTGACAGGAGGTCCTGCAGTAAATTGAGACTTCCCCTCATGTGATGCTGTACCCCTACAGATAATGACGTTGAAGGCTGGAACCTGATAGTCAAGAGTTTTATGATTACTATTTTGGTAAACCAGCTTTGCTGCTCTGTGAGAATGTACAGATTTGGAAAGTCTCTGAGACTACTGTAGATCTGCTTGCTGCAGGCTGCTCATAGTATTCTGCCTCTGTGGCTATCTTGATCTAAGGCATCATACAGTAACATGAGATATGGATAGCAGAGAAGAGGCATGGTGCCCACAGTACACTGCCACAGATCCCGGGTGGGTTTATTTATACAGCCATCACTTGGTCGTTCAAAACTGTAATTTCAATAAATAGACAACTGTTAATATTCAGTATTGGACTTTTTAAACATGACTGGGAAGTCACAGTGTCCATTTCTGATGTGACGGAAGTTCTGGTTATTTTAATTGCCCATGTTATTTCCTTCCTTTGATTGTTCCATTACATTTTTTGGCAAATTCAGGGCTTTCCTATATGCCTGTCTCCCTGTTGCTACTGCAGAGGAAGGAAGTTCAAGTTAATCCTGCTAATCCTAAAGGAATTTCATTGGTCTGGGTTTCAGTTGAGAGTTTTAAGTGCCATATGACATGGATGCTATTGCAGAAGCTTTTCCACACACTTATCTAACTATAAAGACAGAAATCTCTGTCTGTGGCACCAATATCTCTAGAACTTAGCACTGTATGAAGTTGATATTCAGCAGGTTTATTGCTCAGGACCCAAGAACGTGCAGTGTCGCATGTGAAGTTGTTTGGAANTGATATTCAGCAGGTTTATTGCTCAGGACCCAAGAACGTGCAGTGTCGCATGTGAAGTTGTTTGGAAGAGTGGTTCTCGAATTGAGCTGTGCTGGACAGGCACTGCATGAGTGGTATTAAATCTGATTTTGATTACAGGTTATTATTTTGCAAAGTAATATCCATTTAAACTATTTAAACTGGCACGACTCAAATAACCACTCATAGTGATGAACCCCCAGAGCATTATCACCCCCTCTGCAGCTCTATAGCGCTTTTAACCACCTATTGCTAATTTTTTTATTTTTACAGAGACATGTTGACTACCTCTGTCAACATGTTTACTGTTAGCTACTCTCCATAAAACCCTTTTCCTACATCAGAAAAGCTGTGATAAGATACAATACCTACTACCTACTTGGCACCAAATGACAGACAAAGTTAATAATTAGCTGGTGAAGAAAGTCAAGCATCTAACACTGAAGACCCAGAAATGTTTCAAACGAGTTGGTGGAAACCACAACAGAGCTAAATGCAGTGTGAATATTGGACTTGTATCCATCTGGTGCACAGAAACACAGTTCCAGTGAGTTTGTAATGTTCCTCAGTGTCTGATGAATGTGTAAATAGACTAACATATTAGTCATAACAACTTTATAAGGGTGTTTATACATGTATGTCAGGACTGTGTGTCAGTCAGGTGGTTTTAGTGTTCTATTGCCACGTAATGGTCAATGGTTACTGTCAATGGTCAATGTAATGGTCAATGGTTAATGTTTTACTGCGGTCTGTAGCCACATTTTGTATTTACCTTTGGTGAATTGCAGAGGTAACGCAGCACTTCTCCAATGTACTGGACAACAGTCACACTGTATTTCCTGCAGTCATCCCAGAACTGAGAGGCAGAGAACTTCCTCTTCAGGATGATAGTTGACCCTTAAATTCCAAGACAACAAAAACAGAGGAAAGTTTGATTTCAGACAACAAATCATTTAATTTGCACTCATAAGAGGCAGATTCTGTTTTTAGCCTCAACAAACTGGAAACAAATGTTCTACCAAAAAAAGAATATTACTCTCCCAAACTGTTTGTGGATTTATATTTAAGTCATGAGTCATCTGACCTTTTCTTACTAAAAAAAGTTATGGTTTTAAGGATATTCATTTGGTTTGTTTAAAATGAATGACCAATAATTTCCAGTTGTAGCATTTTGAAATAAAACTGCAAACAATTACTCATATTTTATCAATTCTTAGTTATTTGTACTCAGAATTTACATTTTGAATCAATTATAAAATGAATTTACCTTGCATGGGACTGACAGTGTAATAAGAATGGCAGTACCATTAAACAATGCAAACCATTTTTCTGAAATTAAGAAATCTATTTACACACTATTTATGAGATGATATGTGATATTGTTCTTACACTATGTCTGTATTAACAAGGAAATTTTATCAACTGCATGGAGAAACAGCTTTTCTGTACTTTATGTAAGGTTTAAAAATTTGCAAACATTTATTAATAGACACTTTATTATTATAATAGATACCTTATTAATAAATAAGTAACATGCTTTGCATAGTAAAAATGCAAAATAAAAATTAACACTACTAGTGCTGGTCAGGTAACATATTGTGCAGTTTATTGATATACTGTACAAACCACAGGTTATATAGATAAAGTAGTCACATCTTATATAGATAAAGCAATCATAGGTTATATAGATAAAGATCACAGGTTGCATAGATAAAGTAATCACAGGTTGTATCGATATAGTACTGGCAAGTTATATGCAATACTCACAGATCAAAACAATAATGTGACTGTGCATGTTCTGAGGCATACCTGCATAGCCGTTAATATGCGGCAACACAAGCTGCTTATCCTGACATATAATAGTGGCGTGAACTTTAAGCTATTTACAGAGCAAAGCAGGTCTGGACTCTATTTACCTGGCTCTGTCCAGATTACTGGTTTACTGTGACAATAGGCTCTTTCATTTGGTTTCGCAGGGGCAGGAAAAAACTGGGGCCTAAACTGAGGAGTAGGAGTGTTGCTTTTTGTGTAGAGGAAATGGGTTCAATTTACTTAGTTTTACAAAAATTCACCAGTAATTATGGATGAGAACATAATCAAATGAAGGTCTTGTAACAGGGTGAGACTTTGATGAACCAACATAATTCACTAAGCTTAAACCACTCCTTATTAGGTCAAGAAAGGATTCATGCATCTGTGAGGAATCTTACATGCCTTCACAAAATCTTTGGTGTCCTGACCTGAGGTTACAACTGTTGTCTCACCTGTCTCAATGGAGCCAATAAAGCCAATAACGAATCCAGCTGTGTGGTACAAAGGTAAGTTAAGATAGATGATGTCATCAGCCATTACGCCGTTTGAAGATAAAACAACAAAAACTCTTAAGAGGCGTTTTTGGTTGAACACAGCTGCCTTAGGGAGTCCTAAAATGAAATGCAGACAAAAGCAACACAAACCATGAAAAGTTAAGAAGAGCTACAATTGTTACACCACAGATCATTACATCCTGACAAAATAAATGTTAAGTACAGCAAAAACAAAAACAGTCCTCATAAGAAGTAACCACCCATCACACATGGTTTCTAACTCATTGTGTAGCATGTACAATAATATGTGAGGGGTGTTGTGAAAAAAACTGGGGATATCAAAACTTGTGAATTTCCTGTTGATTGAAAAAATCAGTTCATTGATTAATCAAATAATTATTTAAGCATTACAGTACATTAACATTTAAAAAAATGCAATTATATTCCTTTTAAAACAGCATTTAAATAGTTGTAATTTTGATGAAGGGACATGGAATCTGTCCCCAGTGTATCTGGGCCTGCATTCAAGTGTCTTGATCTTACAATCCCCTGATTTTCTCCTTTACATTATGATCGTACTATAATAATTCATAGACAAAACTGTAATCATCTCTAAACAGATTCAGAATCACACATTTCACAACTCACATTTGCAGATTAGTCGGGGATAAACACACTACATTAGGATTTCATCATTATCCAGTTCAAACTACAAGATCGCTGTCAGGTATGTAAATTTTCCAGTCATAAAAAAATAACATGTGTTTGATATAATCACAGTGGCTTCGACTGGTCTGAGGTTCAACCATGAAGTAAGAGATATGAACCAAACTCATTAGCAGATAACATTTGACATTTGTTCATGGTCACCTGCCCTGTTGCACAGACTTGATACATTCTTCAACATCAGTGCCATAATCAGGCTTAGAATTTGGCTTTACATCATTCTGTTTCAGACTTTAACACACATCTCACAGTCCCTCTCCAGCCACTCCATTACCTGTGGTTCCAGAGGTGTAAATATAGACAGCAGGACTTTTTAATGTGATGTGTGATCTCAAAGACAGAGGGACTGGGGTGTCTGAGGCCTGGTCCACTTTATCAGAGAAGCTCGTGATTCCAGGTGTGTCACAGTCTTTGTCCATCAAGAAGACGGTGATGCCCTGTTCTCTCAGAGAAGGCAGCACATCCGCCACTGCTTCTTTCAGCTCTGGAAAGGGACATAATATCATGGCCATTGATTAGGCTGGAAAAGACACTAAAAAATAAGAAATCACTTAACTGTGGTGGTTTTTGATCAAAGAATCAAAGAACTTTTTTTTTTTTTTTTTTTTNTTTTTTTTTTTTTTTTTTGGATAGCAAATAACATTTGATTTCTCCTTACACTCTAAAAAAAAGTTTTAGTTTTACTCAAATAAATGCATAATGGCAAAGTAAAAATTCTAATTAACTGATTTTGTTACACATTTTGAATTGCAAATTTAATTTAATGAGTTGTGTTAAGTAATCACATTTATAAGTAATCTAAACTCAAATTTGTTAACTGGATGAGTGTCCTGTCCATTTAACATATCAGACACATTCAAACAGGCGGCCTGCCTTGCATGTGAACAGAACTTGTTCCAGAAAAATACTCTAGGTGAGTACTATTTAGTTTACAAAGCCATTCTTATAAAGAAAGATCCAAACTTGATAGTATTGGCTGTCCTGAAATTAAGGTGAACTCACCCAAGAGGAAACCAGCACATGAGCCTGCCCCTGCCAGGAATGTTAAAAAACAAAGAAGGCAGGAGGAAACTACCTCCTTATTCTCAATGTGAAACCAGTGGAAGTTTGAAGAAAGAGAGAGTGGAGCTCTTAAGTGAAGTGATGAAAAGAGATAATTGCATGGTAGTTGAGCAGAAAATGGCCAAGACTTTCTCTCTTCATATATGAGATTGTTAATCAAGCCCCTGTCATCATAGACTTTATGGAGTGATGGCCTGCTTTATTTGATGCAACACAAGTGAGTACTCTTATGTTTGAAATTTAAAGTCACCATATTGATGGTTTGCATGCTTCAGCCCTTCATCTGCAAACCTCCATACAGCTGAGCAGTTTCCAAAAGCATACATCAGTTGTTGTTTCTGTTTGAACAGTTTCTATGAAAATCAGCTTGAAGAGACTTGGCCATTAAAGTCAAAATGTGTTAGTTTTTTTTTCTTTGTCAAAGACACCACATTGTATGATAATGAGTATAGAGACTATTAGGAAAGATGATTGCACTCAAGTCCGCTCACTTATTGGCTATTTGAGAGCCATGGCGCACTGGTTGAAAATCACTGCTCTAAAGAAAGTGACTTTATCTGGCACCAAAGATAAGTGAAGAACATTAGGTTATTCTGGTACCTGCACTTTACCAATAGATGTCTGGCGTCACAAAGGGTTTTGTTGTTCAAATTATTGTGTTGTGTGAACTGGGTACAGTAATTCTTAATATCTGCTAGATTTAGCTTTTTAAAATAGGTCTCTTCATTTTTCTCTGCAGATAAAGAATTCAAGAGAATAACCGTAATGAGCCTTAAATTAACCTTTATGGCCAAGCTTGATCATTGCACCCCAAAATTGATGAATGTAGTCTTAGTCTCATTAAGGGGAGGAGCTGCAGGAATGAGGATCAAGCACATAAAGGACATACTTCTTCAGGTATAATACTTAGTAAACCTTAAAGGATCATACTGGCGATCGTGCATGTTTGAGCCCAATCTTTACAATCCACATAAATGTTACGTTACTGACAACCAATTTCCAAAACATAAAACCATATTTTAGTTTTCCTGTTATTTTTTCNACGTTACTGACAACCAATTTCCAAAACATAAAACCATATTTTAGTTTTCCTGTTATTTTTTCAAATACACTAATCTTTCAAAATCAAATGTTCAGGTGACACACCCACCTTAAAATTTTAAGATTTTAATAGTGTGCTGGAATGAACTGAAGTCAACGAAAGGTAGGGAAAAAAAATCTGAAATTTACCGCTACAGTAGTATATTTTGAAAAATAGTTTGTTTTTTGCCTATTTGAGTAATTAGAGGTGTATGTGGAAGGGTTAAATTAAAGGATGGCTACAGCGATCAGGTTGATTCACTGAATGGCTCAGTCTACTGTTGAAATTGCATAAGTATTTGTACCATCTAACCTACCTTTGAATTGATGCTCCTAGGGCTAGGGCTAGGGTCCTAGGACATGGATGAGCTTAATGCAGACCTTGAGATGCAAGCAAAGACAATTGCCATTGTTGGTGACCGGGCTACAGCGTCAGATCCCAAGAGTGCAACAGTTGTCATTGAGGGAACCAAAATCTTGGGAGGGATTGATATCCCAAGGCGCTGTTCTTTGCTAATGGGCATAATATATGCTCTGGATCTGAGCTACCCCAAGAAACTTAAATATGCTTTTGAAGTATTTCAGAAGCTCTTCCTTGAACTCGATGGACTGAAGTCCAGTGCAAAAGTCATGGGTGTTAAGTACAGCATTTTCTGAAGATTTGACTTCTTTCACTGTACTGTGTATCATGCATTTGAGCTATTATAAAACTGTAACGTCATTCAAAAGGGAACAAAAGACAAACAATGTTCCACATCAGACATGTTCCCGTTCTCTCTGTTTTAGCTTCTTGGTACCTTCTGCAAGACTTATGTTGTGGGGAGCACATGATGTGTGTTAAGATGTTCTGTAGTGGAAATCTAATTTGTGGGTGGCTGAGACGAGTCTAATGAAAAAGAGCCACACTGATAACTCTTCATCTGGAATTTATTTTGCAAAATATGAGAATCACAGAACATGCATCTCTATGCTGTGTATCTTCTCTCTGAACAACGGTAAACCAGACTACTTTTACCCCTCTGGCAGTTGTGTAACTAACCTTTGAATTTGTTTATGACAACTGACATAATACACACATTGTAGATTCTGGGACAAAACCTTGACCAAGAACCTTGTTCTTGTATGCTCTGTGTCCGGTCAGTATTGATTTGTACTCATCAATCTATGTGTTCTACATCACAGCAAAACCGAGACTTTGAACAAATACCTCCACACTGTAAAACCTAACAGCTAATCTTACTAAATGAAATAAATTAATATAACTTAATTCTAAAA
>VXCM01008176.1:0-18221 GCA_014773175.1 Lucifuga dentata
CAGTTAGTGTGTTGTAACTGTCATAGGTGTTGATCCTCATGTTAAATCACTTTATTCCACTCAATATAGGTTATTGTCACTGTGAATATCGGGTGGTTATGTTGAATAACAACAACCTATACCCCTAGTGTCATGCTGAGATTATTAGAAGGTGGTTTAANTATGTTGAATAACAACAACCTATACCCCTAGTGTCATGCTGAGATTATTAGAAGGTGGTTTAATTGTGGGAGGATCGCATTTAAGGCCTAGGTGCTGGAAGGTAGGAAAAACAATTCTAAAATTTACTGCTAAATTTGGGGATTTTTGGGAAATCATCATTAACATAACATGTACATGGATTGTATATATTGGGCTCAAACATGTACCAGAATGATCCTTTAAAGTCTGACTGATGAAAAAAGCAAGCATTCCAGCTTGAGTTACATATTAGCCAAACCTGCTGCTATGTCATCATGGGCATTACACACAGGTAACATGAATGGAGGTTATGACTGATGTTCACCTTTACCCCATAGGTAAATTTCCCCCAGCACAGGACATGAAAGCCAATGTGATTTAAAGGACCATACCATCCATTTTGCATGTTTGAGCCTAATATATTCAGTCTTCATACATATTTCATTACTGACAATCATTTCCCAAAGGATAAAACCATATTTCAGCTTTCCTGATATTTTGCAAAATCTCTTAAACTTTCAAAATCAAACATTCAAGTGATACACCCACCTTAAAAATCCATGTTTCTCCTGCTAATAGTTATGCAGCCTTATGAAGTCATCGTCCTTTAAATTTTTCCATAAACACAGGTCTTCTTTTGGGACTATATTCCCTGGTGGAGGCATACATTCACTCCACACTTTTTATTGAGTTTAAACACTAAAATTACGTAACTTCTAAAAAAACCTGAATACACGTCTTGTTGGTGATGATGGATTACCTATCCTAAGAACGTTTCAAGTATCAACAAGTTGATTTTAATAGCAGAATGAACTGAAAACAATGGAAGTCTGAAAGGTAGGAAAAACATTTTTAATTCACCGTTCCGGTAGTATGTTTTGGGAAATGATTGTCAGTAATGTTACATGTATGAAAATGGAATATATTAGGCTCAAACATGCAAAATGGCTGGTATGGTCCTTTAAATTGTGGCTCTGCACCTGCTGCTCAAAAGTCTACAGTGCTGCTGAGAAAAACATGCCTGCAGAGAGTCCAGATGTTTGCTAACAAAAAGTGAAGCGTGGAGCAAATGATACCAACCTTTAGGAAAGGGGTTTGGCTGGACTGTGCTGAGAAAGGACTGCACCAGGCCGGACATGAAGCCCAGTCCTTCCTCCACCTCTGCTGTGTCCTGGTAGTGGGGCTGGGTGAGGCTCTGCAGGGCGCCACCTGCTGGACAGACGGCCTGTGGAGAGGCAGACTGAGCCAGGCTGAGTCCCAGCAGCAACACTCCTACTCCAGCCCTCAACACGATCCAACTCCTCATCCTCTCACACAGGCCCATCCTACAGACCAGAGGTCTGGAGGCTTCAGCTCATGGTCCGAGCTCTGCCTGCAGGTCTACAAACAAAAAACAGCCTCATCATATATATCAGCAGAACTGGAAACTGGAGAGAAACCCACAGAGTGAGTCACAGAGAAAGAGTCATCACAAAGTGCAACGGGAAAAAAACTGAAGCTATTATGAAGAAGAAACATAGAAAGAGGAATCATATTCTACCCAAAGTACAGCTGCAGTTCCTGTCATGCAAATGTCTATTGTCTCATTAATGTAACAGAAATTCAGAGTTGAGTTATCACAGTGAACTGTTCAAGATCTAGACTTAAAAACAAAAACTACTGCAGCAGAGCTGTCATGAGAATAATCCACATATTTCTTCTCTGTTTGACAGCAGGGCCTCTGCAGAGGAAAGACAGGATCTGTATCAAGAGCCAGATCATCTAATCTGGTTCTTGTTTACCTGAAAGTACAGCGCTAAAGCAAAGTATTCAAGTACAGAAAAGCACACTACTAAAGTAAATCACTAAAGTAAATCAAAGTCCAGCGCTAAAGTAAAGTACACCACTAAAGTAATGCAAAGTACAGTACTAAAGGAAAGCAAAGTACAGTTCTAAAATAAAGTACTAAAGCAAAGTACAGTACTAAAGTACTAAAATAAAGCACGAAAGTAAAGTACAGTACTAAAGCAAAGTACAGTAGTAAAGTACAATACTAAAGTAAAGCACTAAAGTAAAGCAAAGTACTAAAGTACAGTAGTAAAGTATAGCACTAAAGCAAAGTACAGTTGTAAAGTACAGTACTAAAGTAAAGCACTAAAGTAAAGCACAGTACTAAAGCAAAGTACAGTAGTAAAGTTCAGTACTAAAGTACAGCAGTAAAATACAGTGGTAAAGTTCAGCAGTAGTGTACAGCAGTAAAGTACAGCAGTAAAGTTCAGTAGTAAAGTACAGCAGCAAAGTTCAGCAGTAAAGTACAGCAGTAAAGTTCAGTAGTAAAATACAACAGTAGTGTACAGCAGTAAAGTACAGCAGTAAAGTACAGTATGAGGTAGGTTGTAGTTTGGCAGAGATGCTGATAAATGAGAGGAATAACATTGATTCTCTTTAAGCCTTTTCAGCAGAGATCAGTGAAATCAGGTTTAGCAGCAATCTGTTGACCTTTAACTTAAAAAAAAAAAAGCTATTCCCCAGTGTTCATAGCAAGCATGTGCTGCATGTTGCGTNCCTTTAACTTAAAAAAAAAAAAGCTATTCCCCAGTGTTCATAGCAAGCATGTGCTGCATGTTGCGTGTTCGGGGTGTGTTGGTACATGCCTGGACAGAATCGTTGGAGCAGCACAGAGCATGACTTTCTCCCAGAAGATAAAGCTACAACCATACATCTGACATGTTAATTTTGGTGGTCTAAAACACATAACATGACTGAAATGTCATTTTTTTAACCTTAAACACATGATTGAATTACGCGGAATTATTAATGAATATACGAGCCAATTCTGTTTTTACAAACAAGAATGAAGTAAAGAAGCATCAAAGTAATAATTCGGTTGTTGTCTGGTGTTTGTCAGCATAACTAAAACTTTGTCAGAATGTTTAGCGGGTATCAGTGATGTTGCTTATTAGTGGTGGGATGACACAGTTTAAAGGACCATACCACCTATTTTGCATGTTTGAGCCTAATATATTCAATTTTCATACACGTTACGTTACTGACAATCATTTCCCAAAGGATAAAATCGTATTTCAACTTTCCTGATATTTTGCAAAATCTCTTAATCTTTCAAAATCAAATATTCAAGCGATACCCCCATCTTAAAAATCCGTGTTTCTCCTGCTAATAGTTACACAGCCTTATGAAGTCATGGTCCTTTAAATTTTTCCATAAAAGCAGGTCTTCTTATGGGACTATATTCCCCGGTGGAGGCATACATTCACTCCACGCTTTTTATTGAGTTTAAACGCTAAAATTACATAACTTCTAAAAAAACCTGAATACACGTCTTGTTGGTGATGATGGATTACCTATCCCAAGAACGTTTCAAGTATCAACAAGTTGATTTTAATAGCAGAATGAACAGAAACCAATGGAGGTCTGGAAGGTAGGAAAAACACTTTTAATTCACTGTTGCAGTCAGTATTGTCAGTAACGTTACGTGTATGAAAATTGAATATATGAGGCTCAAACATGCAAAATGGTTGGTATGGTCCTTTAATATAACATGTATATCTGTTAACATGAAAAATGCCTGTTTTTTTTTTTGTTTGGTTTGTTTTTTTTTTAAAGCATGCAGCTCAAAGCCTAAATGCAGCTAAATCTGCTAAAGTCTGAGGCTGACAAAAATACATTTTTCATCCATCCAGCAAATTAGTTCTGAGCATTACAACCACACAGAATAAAAGTTTTAATTATTGATATAAAAACTATGGTATAATTCTGTTTGGGATTATTAGAGATTTCATTTCCTCAACTTTATTATTTTTCCCTGAGTCTACCTGCCACTCCCTTCTTTCCCAACTTCAGGTAAAAAATTAAGCCTTGCTCCAGTATCTGTTTGCTCTGAGCATTTACTGCTGTCTTAGTTTTTATCCTGTTGATTCTCTGTCCTCTTAACAAACAGACATTTCAGGATCCAGGAAACAAAGTGGAAAAATCCCATTTGTTTGACAGTAACCCTGTCAATTATCTACTTTGTTCCCACCCTCTCACTCTGTCCCACGTCACTCCCGCCCTCAGTCCCTCCCCCCATCCTTACACTCCCACTCTGCTTTCTCCAGTATTCTGCAGGCTCTCACACACTCAAACTCCAGCCTCACAGCCTCAGCGGAGCTTACCAGTTTTCTGTCAGATTGTGGTGTCACACACCCAAAATCAGCCAGAGAGACGATCCCTCACCGTCCAGCCAGCCAAGGTCAGTCATTTCTGTTATGCTGAAGAGAAAATCTTTTATTCACTACCTTTTCCCCTTTGATTTTCCTTTCCTCTTAATCATTCCAGTGCTTTGAGTGTTTCCTCATTCCTCTTCTCAGCATGAGTATGTCCTGTCTGTTCCACTCACATCCAGACCTCAGCACCGGCAGATCTGACAGTTACAGTTTGTTTCCAGAGTTCCAGCAAATACCCTCAGGCTGAGGATATTCAGAGAACTTCCTCTAAACACGAGGAAACAGATCAGAGAGCTATACTTTCAGAAGTATACAGTGAATGAGAGTGATGGATGGTCAGGGGTTTTGGGGGTCAGGGGTTTTGGGGCAGTTTCCTTTAAGTAGATCTTTTTTCTATTTCTTTTAACATTTGGGGGAAGGAGTGTCTTTGTTTTACTGTCCGCTGTCTTGCGAGAGCGTTGGGTTTGCAAAAATAGTGGTGATGCAGGTATCTGAGGTCTTCCCTGTTTACAGTACGAACACTTCATGATGATTTTTCAAATGTCCGTAACTCCTAAATATCTACTGTTCTGTTTAGAATCAGACTGCTGAAACTGCTGTGTCACTGTCTCTGATAAAGAGGAAGATAGCTTTGTTTCTTCTTCATAATAGCTTCAGTTTTTTTCCCGTTGCACTTTGTGATGACTCTTTCTCTGTGACNTGTTTCTTCTTCATAATAGCTTCAGTTTTTTTCCCGTTGCACTTTGTGATGACTCTTTCTCTGTGACTCACTCTGTGGGTTTCTCTCCAGTTTCCAGTTCTGCTGATATATATGATGAGGCTGTTTTTTGTTTGTAGACCTGCAGGCAGAGCTCGGACCATGAGCTGAAGCCTCCAGACCTCTGGTCTGTAGGATGGGCCTGTGTGAGAGGATGAGGAGTTGGATCGTGTTGAGGGCTAGAGTAGGAGTGTTGCTGCTGGGACTCAGCCTGGCTCAGTCTGCCTCTCCACAGGCCGTCTGTCCAGCAGGTGGCGANTGTTGCTGCTGGGACTCAGCCTGGCTCAGTCTGCCTCTCCACAGGCCGTCTGTCCAGCAGGTGGCGACCTGCAGAACCTCACCCAGCCCCACTACCAGGACACAGCAGAGGTGGAGGAAGGAGTGGGCTTCATGTCCAGCCTGGTGCAGTCCTTTCTCAGCACAGTCCAGCCAAACCCCTTTCCTAAAGGTTGGTGTCATTTGCTCCACGCTTCACTTTTTGTTAGCAAACATCTGGACTCTCTGCAGGCGTGTTTTTCTCAGCAGCACTGTAGACTTTTGAGCAGCAGGTGCAGAGCCACAATTTAAATCACATTGGCTTTCACGTCCTGTGCTGGGGGAAATTTACCTACGGGTAAAGGTGAGACATCAGTCATAACCTCCATTCATGTTACCTGTGTGTAATGCCCATGATGACATGGCGGCAGGTTTGGCTAATATGTAACTCAAGTGGAATGCTTGCTTTTTTCATCAGTCAGACTTTAAAGGATCATTCTGGTGATTGTACATGTTTGTGCCCAATATATACAGTACAATCCATGTACACGTTATGTTACTGACAACCATTTCCCAAAATATACTACTTTGGCAGTAAATTTTCAGAATTGTTTTTCCTACCTTCCAGACTGTCATTATTTTCAGTTAATTCTAGTATGATATTAAAATGTAGAGACTTGAAATCTGCTTGCGATAAATAATCCCTCACAGCAAACATGATGTCTATTACATTTTTTTTTTTTTCTCAAAGTAACTTTATTTAACTGATCCAACATGGAGCTGCATGGAATACAATACCACTTTATTGTCCACCATAGGTGGAAATTTGTCTTTGGCACACCATCAACAATCAGAACAAGTACACTTCATACATAGATAAAATCCATATGACAGAAAAAAAAAAAAAAANAAAAAAAAAAAAAAAAAGAAGAATTACAAGTGCCAGACAATGGAGCAGGTATAAATGGTCAGTTTGCAGAGTTAAGGATATTTATGGAAGTTGGAATAAAAGATCTCTTAAAACCCTTTTTGGCTGCAAGTGGTACTCTATAGCGCCTCCAGATTTCAAGACTTCAAACTGACTGAATAAGATTCAATCACTGAAGATGATGTATTTCTCCGCCAGGAAATATAGTCCCAGAAGGAACTATATTTACTTTACTATATTTATATTTGCTATATTTATATAGAGAAAATAAAATGACCGTGCCTTCTACAATCATGCATCAATGTTAGAAGGTGATTGGATTCTGAGGTGTGTATCACCTGAACATTTAATTTTGAAAGATTTGGAGATTTGAAAAAATCACAGGAAAACTAAAATGCGGTTTTATTTTTTACAAATTGTCAGTAATGTACTATACAGGTTGTATATACTGGGCTAAAACATGCACAATCACATGTGGTTCTTTAACCTATTTTGTTTGGTATTTTCAGGTTGGGTTTTGCTCCCATACAGAATGACTCAGAGTCATGTGATCTGAAGAAAGATGACGAAGCTGTGCTGGGTTTTTTTTTTTTTTTTTTTTNTTTTTTTTTTTTTTTTTTTAACCTTGTTTCCTTTCGCTGTAATATGGGCCTCGATTAGCTTCTGTAAACAACAGTGTGGCACCAGAAGTCAGTTTCTATTTGTACACTGCTCCCTGCTTGGTACAGATTTCAAAAAGCAAACACACCCTCACACACACACAAATATATATGGCCAGTTGATGCTTGTTGTGACTGGATGATAAATAATCTGTGGTTGGATACGGTGGATGAATGATGATGTGACTTACTAAAAGTCATTCAACCAATGAAATACAAATATATTTTGTTACAGTTCACCGCTTTCTTTATGAACTGGTGATTATGGAGCATTGAGCGATTATTAGAACACCCCTGCCTAAACGTATTTGTTATCACTTTACCATAAGTCACATGGCTTAATGCCTTATTATAATAGTCAGTCATTCATCTACAAAGATATTGTCAGAAGATATGACAGTAACCAAACAAATCCTTAAGTCAGATTAATCACATTAAGAACCTGGCAAACCAAATTTCTTTTAAAGGCTGTGTGTAAAGGATTACTATCTGCTACTAAATTTACTTTATAAACCTTATAACCAGTTTATAAATATCCTACATTGTAAAGTGGTAGCCTTATGCTGCATTTCAGCTACCTCAGAACTCAGATTTTTCTGACTTCCTACTTGGAAAAGTGCGTTGGAACGGCTTTTGAGGTCAGAGCTCCGACTGGGAAACTCAGACCAAAATTATGAACCCCGACTTCACGAGCATGACGTCACTCAACGTGGCGGCACCTGTGGAAGCGAGCTTTGTAAATGATCAGCTAACAGGTGACTAAAATATTTTTTATTTTTTTGCATGACATTGAGATAAAAAGGTCAAAATATATCACCAAGTTAACTATCTATAGTACTGTCCAACTTCCGAGGACTTCTGAGGTAAAAAAAAGTTTGACTTCCGAGGTACCTCGAATGCAGCATTAGTCTTCGTGTCCTTAAAGGAGCACAGAGCCCAATATGTACAACCTGCATACAGTACATATTACATTACTGAAAGCCATTTTCCAAAACATACTATTAGAGCGAAACATTTTAGAATTGTTTTTCCTACCTTCCAGATTGCCATTGTTTTCCGTTCTTTATAGTCTGCTATAAAAATAAACTTGTGGAGCTTGAAAAGCACCTGACATAAGTAATCCCTCACAGTGAACATAGGTCTATTACATTTTTTTGTTGAAGTAACTTAACTGATCCAACATGGAGGTAAACAGAAGAAAGTGTATGACTATTGCAGGAGGAGACTGCTTTTACCAAGACATTAAAAAAAAAACATTGAATTTTAAGGTGGCTGTATCACCTGAATATTTTTGAAAGATTAGGAGATTTGACAAAATAACAGGAAAACTAAAATATGGTTGTATGTTTTGGAAAAATGTGGGTCAAACATGCAAAATCACCGGTATGCTCCTTTAATTTTGTCACGTTGTTGCTGTTGTTATCAGAGTTCAAAGCTCAGAAGTGAACTGCAACTAGATCCAGAAATTCTAAAACCTTTTGGATGTTTTTTAATTCTATTCTGGAATATAAAAGCAGAATATGTTGCGATTAACACTTGGCAGCAGACGGAAGCTGTAAGCGCACAAACTTTCAACACAACAGGAAAGCAAACAAAATACACACACAGCAACACAATAAAACACCAAACAAAGTGGTGACCTATTTGTAACGCGGTCATGCAGACGTATGGTGAAACCCGCACAAAAACGGCTTTATTAAGGCCACCTGAACAATACGTCTTCTCAGTTACATGTCACGTTCTGTGGACATCCTTTGAGTAATATCCACAATAACTGGGCTGAGTCAGACAATAAATGGCGGGTATTGTATGTTTTGTGAAAATTCTTCCTGAAAGCCATTCTGGTCTCCCAGGAACTACAAAATGGAGGTATCGGCTTTCCTCTTTTACAATGTGACATTGTAACATGGTTGAATGAATCAGAGGCACAATGTCCATTTAGCGAGGTTTACGTACGTACAGCATGCTGCTCACCAGGCTGACACAAACGCTGATCTATGCTTGTCCTCTAAAACCACATTTCTGTGCCTGTGTGCTTTGTAAATTCTACAAAAGCGCTGAACTACAAGAAAATGTTCATACTTTTCTCTGTCTCACATTTCCCTCTAGATCTGATCATAAAATTTATAAAGGATTATAAGGAACTGCGTGACAATCCTGATGTCATTAAACAAGTAAGTGAATTTAAATAGTGATACATATTCTGTTATGTCACCTGTGGGTGTGAGAGCTTTGCTGAGGGAAAAGCCTGGAACACCCTCCCCCTCGAAGTCCCTTGAGCTGGTAATCTGAGAGTTTTTGAAGTTAAACCGTCCTGTATGTGTTCCATTGTGCTGAAGTTACTTTCATCCGCTCAGATTGAGCTCGTTAACGCAGTAAAATAAAACGACTCTGCACTGATGCTTCACAGTGTCTGATGTCACAAAAACCACAGGGGTCTGCCACTATTCTGTCACCAAGGCCTGAAAATTGACATATGGGACATTTTAATTATAACCTTCTAAAATAAGACTTATCATTTCTCTCTGTCTCTTTTTCTGTGTGTGTGTGTGTGTGTGTGTGCTCAGTTTCTGCGGTATGAAGTTGGATTCCTGGTGTGTGCAGCCATTGGGATCTTGTATATCATTCTGATGCCCTTAGTTGGGTTCTTCTTGGCTTGCTGTCGCTGCTGTGGTAACTGTGGGGGGAGGATGTACCAGGAACAGACGTCACGCATCCACTGTTACAGAAGAACGTTCTACTGGACGGTGTTCATCACCACACTCATCATCCTGTGAGTGTGTCTGTTTTAAAGGACCATACCAGCCATTTTGTATGTTTGAGCCTAATATGTTGAATTTTCATACACGTTACATTGCTGACAATCATTTCCCAAAGAATAAAACTGTATTTCAGCTTTCCTGATATTTTGCAAAATCTCTTAAACTTTCAAAATCAAATATTCAGTAAGTGATACACCCACCTTAAACATCCATGTTTCTCCTGCTAATAGTCACACAGCCTTATGAAGTCACGGTCCTTTAAATTTTTCCATAAACGCTGGAGGCATACATTCACTCCACGCTTTTTATTGAGCTTAAACACTAAAATTACATAACTTCTAAAAAAACCTGAATACACGTCTTGTTGGTGATGATGGATTACCTATCCCAAGAACGTTTACAGTATCAACAAGTTGATTTTAATAGCAGAATGAACTGAAACCAATGGAGGTCTGGAAGGTAGGAAAAACATTTTTAATTCACCGTTCCAGTAGTATGCTTTGGGAAATGATTGTCAGTAACGTAACGTGTATGAAAATTGAATATATGAGGCTCAAACATGCAAAATGGCCAGGACGGTCGTTACTGGACGTGTTGATATTTTGCTTCTCACCCATAATTAAGCGTGCGTGGATGTGTATCTGATTGTAGTGCTGGAAACATCTGCATGTTCAAAAGTAATGAGGCCGTCAAAGTGAACGTGGACCAGAGTTTAGTGGAGCTCAACAACACCTTCGACAACCTCAACACCTTCCTCACTGCTGTGCCTCAGGTAAGAGAGAATCCCCGCCCATCTGACCTGCATCGTCAGGCTGTGGAAATATACTGTACAAATGTTATAGATCATGGACATCGTTCCAGTAACACTTATCAATCTTGGCTGAGTAACTGTTAGCATGCTATTTTATTTAAACAGTTGTCTTTGAACAGCCTTGTTAAACACACGGTCTGTCTTACCATCAATCTGTGGGAGTCAGCAAACAGACTCACGATTCTCCATTCACCCCACTGATGAAGGGCCCACTCAACACCCCACAGTGTCAACACACTTATCTCAAGGTGCTAGAGTGTGAGAGTGTTGGTGTGATCCTTTCACTCACACACTAAAGCACGGCAGAGTTACAGTAATCTGATCTTGCTTTGTTTCAACATATATGTATGTATACGGTTGGAAATAATGTGTTTTTCTTCTGCCCACCTCCAGCAGGTAGACCGTGTGGTGAAGGAAAGTTATAAGACGGTGAATGAGGTCACTAAAAACCTGAACGGTGAGTACACTGAGAAACGAGTCCAGTAATATAGAACTGATCTCTTTATGAATCCAGTAATAATGTAATATAGATCTGATCTCTTTATGAATCCAGTAATAATGTAATATAGATCTGTTCTCTTTATGANTCTTTATGAATCCAGCAATAATGTAATATAGATCTGAGCTCTTTATGAATCCAGTAATAATGTAATTTAGATCTGATCTCTTTATGAATCCAGCAATAATGTAATATAGATCTGAGCTCTTTATGAATCCAGTAATAATGTAATATAGATCTGTTCTCTTTATGAATCCAGTAATAATATAATATAGATCTGTTCTCTTTATGAATCCAGTAATAATGTAATTTAGATCTGATCTGTGTATGAGAATAATCATGTCATATAGATCTGTTCTCTTTGCGTGACTAGTATCTCTTTGTGTCTCAGACATTGGACCTCAGTTGGGTGCAGAGATCCAGGATCGCTTTCGAGGAACCCTGGAACCAGTGCTGCTCTCAATCAGACTGATGGACCAAGGTACAGTATAGCTGCAGACTCTGTCCTGTCTGACTCTGTAAATGTTTGTGCAGATCAGTATTAATGTGCTTTTCATTTCACTACCTCTGCTCTTCTTTCACCTTTGTTACGTAAGTATAAAATGTGGTTTTTCTTAATTGTCGTCAGTTTTTACACTGTTGCGGGAAATCAGGAATATATGTATATATATATGTTCTCTTGCAGAGGGAGCAATTTATGTTTTGGCTCTCACACTGGCCCCTGGTGGATAAAGTATTTAATTCTTTAGCTTGACAGTACGCAGTGTAAAGGTTGTGGGTAACACAGCTCTGCAAGCTAATGTTAGCGACAGCAAAAAATAAAAATAGTACAATATTCGTAAATGAAATTTTTGTTTAAAGGAAATTAAGAGGGAATAAAGTTATAATGCAGTAATATAGAAAATAGTCAAAAGGTCCCAAATTTAATATAGGAAAATAACCAAAGGTACAGGAAAACAAGAGCACAATTAATCCTCACATTTTTCTGATCATCATATTTACTTGCTATTTATATTTACTGGCAACAACTGGATATCATGCCTTTAATTTGATTTCATAATTGGTTTTGAATTCAATCACATCTTGAATATTCTACCAACTTGCAGACATGGCGGCTGATGTTTGTATGTTTTTACTGTATGAGCAGAGACTATCAGCATCAACGACCAGCTGAATGAGCTCAACGCGTCTCTGGCCCGCCTGCAGACCAGCATGAACCTCATCCAGAAAAACATCACCACTGTTAAAGACCAAATCAACCAGACCATCTCCAGTTCACCATGCAAAACCTGTGAGAATCTGAAGCCAGAGCTGCAGAAGCTAACGCTGGACACCTCCATCGCTGTGAGTACTGTGAATGACAAAATCTAATGAAGTGTGTCTGATTATCCATTCTTATCAAATTCAGCGTTTCTAAAGTACTGAATCACAGTATGTCCGCCTTCTGCTGCATGTCAAAGGACTTCATCGTCAACCAACAGGAAACTGTTGCGCGCTCAAGCTTCGTCTGATGCAGGCTGAGACATGACAGCTCTTAATTTTTTGGCTTTGCTGATATGTCCTCCTCTTCTTCCTCCTACACTCCAACTGTGACACATACAAATTCTCCTCTCAGAGAAGTCATCGCTCTGTAATAACAAAATGAATGTGGCAATTCAGTTGCTTCCCTTCTTTTACAGTAAAAGTCTAACTTTAGCTCATTCTGTCTGTTCAGCAGCCTACAGACTAATGTACGTGCTTTCACGCAGCAGTCAGCTGAATCAGAAATGAGGGATCATGTGACGCTCAGTGTAGCCTTTACTCAGGCTTAATCTGTGTTTCAGAATTGATTTTAAGATTTTACTAATCGCTTTTACAGCATGAATGCATTTCTGACCTTTCATCGTGAAATGTTGTGAAAAGTTTGACTGAGGAGGTTAAGTGCAATCACTAGACTTCATCTTTAGTTTAGCGTTTCTGTTTGCTCTAAAGCCTTTAAACTGTTATGATTATTAAAAGGACCATACCACCATTTTGCATGTTTGAGCCTAATATATTCAATTTTCATGCATGTAACATTACTGACAATAATTACCCAAAGCGTACTACTGGAACGGTGAATTAAAAATGTTTTTCCTACCTTCCAGACCTCCATTGGTTTCAGTTCATTCTGCTATTAAAATCAACTTGTTGATACTGTAAACGTTCTTGGGATAGGTAATCCATCATCACCAACAAGACGTGTATTCAGGTTTTTTTAGAAGTTATGTAATTTTAGTGTTTAAGCTCAATAAAAAGCGTGGAGTGAATGTATGCCTCCACCGGGGAATATAGTCCCAAAAGAAGACCTGCGTTTATGGAAAAATTTAAAGGACCGTGACTTCATAAGGCTGTGTAACTATTAGCAGGAGAAACATGGATTTTTAAGGTGGGTGTATCACTTGAATATTTGATTTTGAAAGATTAAGAGATTTAGCAAAATATCAGGAAAACTGAAATACAGTTTTATCCTTTGGGAAATGATTGTCAGTAACGTAACATGTATGAAGACTGAATATATCATGCAAAATGGTCGTTATGGTCCTTTAAGAAATGATTTTTCATGAAGGCATCAGTCTGTATTAGTGCAGCACTCCTGTCGTGTTCCAACTCCCTGCTGATGTATTTTAACATTCTATTCCTGCTGTCTGCCTTCTCCCACATCATTTAGGATTACCGTGCTGCACAGTCTGCTCATGCTGCTGCTCTGCATGTAAAACATGGGGGGTCAGTAATGTTGTGGGGGGTTTTGGGGGAGAGAAATCTGGAGACTTGGTCCAAGTTAATGGAATTATGAAGAAAGAGAATTACCATTCCATCCTTCAAAGACACGCGATTCCATCCAGTTTACCAATTATTGGTCAGAATTTCATTCTGCAACAGAAAACGATCCAAAACATTCATCAAAACGATGCTAAAATTATGTCCAATCAAAAGAGAAGCAAAAGGTTTGAGAATTCTGATTGGCCAGAGGAGGTTACTTTGACCAAACTGAAGTCTGAGCCTGAAATGACTTCAGAGGCTTTGATGGACCTTGTTGTTGCCCTGAGAACTAAACTGAAGAATATGGTCGATCAAGTGAAATTATGTTAGCATCTAGACGATAATATGTCCTGATTTATTGAACGTACCACAATGTGCAGCAGCGGTTCCTCCTCTGATGATCAAACTTACACCATGAAGCCACAGGAAACAAGAGAAAATGTTTCCAATTCATCATCCATTTTTTGTATTGCCAACTGAGAAATGATTTACTGCTTCTAACTTTGTGACGTCAGTTTGATATCTGCTGCTGAACTGTCATGAATGATGGTGAAATGTAGCATCGTTTGTATTTGCTTGTTTTACTGGTACCTGTCCTGTTCCTGTTTGTTCTGCTCTTGTTAACTGAAGCTGTTTCTGTCTCTTTTCCATAGATTCCTGCTTTGAGTGACTTCCAGTCTGCAGTGGATGATGTCGTCAAGGCAGATCTCAAAGCCAAAATCAGGGAGGTTAGTGATTTCTGTCAAACACATCCATCCATCCATCCATCCATCCACCCATCCATCCATCCATCCATCCATCCACCCATCCATCCATCCATCCATCCATCCATCACTGGCCATTCCATTTAGCATGTTTGAGCCTATTCAAATTTTCATATATGTTACATTACTGACAATCATTTCCCAAAGGATAATACCGTATTTCAGCTTTCCTGATATTTTGCAAAATCTCTTAATCTTTCAAAAACAAATATTCAAGTGATACACCCACCTTAAAAATCCATGTTTCTCCTGCTAATAGTTACACAGCCTTATGAAGTCACGGTCCTTTAAATTTTTCCATAAACGCAGGTCTTCTTTTGGGACTATATTCCCCGGTGGAGGCATACATTCACTCCACGCTTTTTATTGAGCTTAAACACTAAAATTACATAACTTCTAAAAAAACCTGAATACACGTCTTGTTGGTGATGATGGATTACCTATCCCAAGAACGTTTACAGTATCAACAAGTTGATTTTAATAGAGAATGAACTGAAACCAATGGAGGTCTGGAAGGTAGGAAAAACATTCTTAATTCACTGTTCCAGTAGTATGCTTTGGGAAACGATTGTCAGTAACGTAACATGTATGAAAATAAAAATATTAGGCTCAAACATGCAAAATGGCCGGTATGGTCCTTTATAACAAACTAGGGTTACTTGCTAAAAGTGATTTCTGTCGTGTCGTCCTGTAACGCTACACGTCTTACTCGTCATTTTTTTTCAGGTGGAAGATTATTTCAACAACATTCCTCAGACGGTGACCAACGATACCAAGCAAGCAGTTCAGAGTGAGCTCATCATTCTGTCATCACGCCTCAACACACAGCAAATTTTTAATTTTCTTCTTCCTTTTTTGTTTTTTCTTTCCTAGATTTCATTTCAGGTCCCTGTGGCCTAAATGCCACAAATAAAGAGAGGGGGAAAAAAAAAAGAGACAAAAGGAAAAAAGAAGAAAAAACAAAGAGAAAAAAAATAAAAAAATAAACTCAAAGCAAATAGGGTTTTTGTGTTTAGTGTGTGTGTTGTACAGGTGCACGTATACAACTGCTCCAAAGTCTGTAATCACAAGTGATTTCCACATAGAATCAATGTAAAACTAGTTTAGTTTCATATGTACTGTATGTATGTATAAAATGATTCCACATGTCTGTTAGTATTTTACACCTACAGGGTTTAAAATAATTAGCAAGAATCTGCAACAAAGAAGACATTTTATTTAAATAGTCCAGAATCCTGACATGAGGTGATGAGGTAGATGATTCCAGATTCATGTAGAGAAGCTGGATGTGGTTCAGAGATTATTAGCAAATTCTAGATTATTCCCTGATGCTCTACAAACTGATGCTGAATATTCAATTAAATCACTCAAATAGTGTTATTTATCATTTAAAAACTTTTTTCCCCCAAAATATTTGAAATACTAACTAAAACTTATTAAAATACATTTTTGGAGTTTGAAATAATTTAAAAAACACTGTTACTGAATAAAGTAGCAAGAACTATTTAAATGATAAGTGATTCTAACTTTTGATATAGTATAGCTGTATACGCAATTTTAAAAGATGCGTGTGTGTTTTTTTTTTTATTCAGATGCCAAGCAGCAGTTGGATGACATAAAACATCAGATCTCTCAGCTGAGCCGCGACGTCCCGTTATCGGCTCTGACCAACGTGTCGGACGCTTTGAGCAAGTTACGCAGAGAAATCAGCACGGTCACTCCACAGGTCGAGAGAGGAGAACACATCAGGTATACCACACACACACACACACACACACACACACACACACACACAATTACTTTTACCTCAGTAAAAAAAAAATTAAAGCAAGATTTGTACTTGTAATAAGTATTTTTCAAATCTGGTAACTGCTACTTTTACTTAAAGGACCATACAGGTGATTTTACATGTTTAAGCCCAATAAATTTAACTCGCATACATGTTACATACTGACAACCAGTTTCCAAAACATAAAATCATATTTTAGTTTTCCTGTTACTTTGCCAAATTCCCTAATATTTAAAAATCAAATGTTCGGGGGATACACACCACACACACCTTAAAATTCCGTGTTTTTCCTGCTAACATGTACATACAGTATGGATATAGAAAGGATGTAGAAATTGTTTTAACTTATGTGTTAAAGCTGTCATCTACATTCTCTGGTACACACGCACATTTTCTTCTGTGCAGCTTCATGTTAGACTGGATAAATAAATTTACTTCAACAAAAGTAAATTTTCATGTTCACTGTATGTATTACTTATCTGAACTACTTTTCAAGTTGATTTTAATAATGTACTGGAATGAACTGAAAGCAGTCTGGAAAGTAGGAAAAACAGTTCTAATATCTACTGGTCCAGTAAGGGAAAATGGTTTTCAAACCATTTCATAATGGTTTTCATGGTTTTCGCATGTGGGTTGTGAAGTTGTGTATATTGGTCTCAACAAAAAGCAAAATCACCAGTATGTCCTTTAAGTTATAGATCTGAGTAATTCTTCCACCACATTGACTGTCAGTAATTATACATTATCAGACAAACTGTACATTCATACATGTTGTACTTTTGTACTTCTTGATCTCTGATGAGAACATGACATGTTCACACCTCAGCCACTTTCTACCCCTCCCTCACTGCTCCACACACACAGCATTATGTATGGTATTTTCTGCGTAGCGTGTTTTTTGCATCGTTTTCTCCTTGGCCGATGCTTCAGCAAAGCCATCGTCTACATAACATGTCCTGGACTCATGGTTTTTATCTAACATGCATGACTTGTGTTTGTGCAGATGGGGAGTGTGTGTAGCCGTGTCCTGCGGGGTGCTGCTGGTGGTGGTGTGTAACATCATGGGGCTGATCTTGGGCCCCCTGGGGCTGAGACCCAAAGCGGACCCCACAGCACGTTCCTGCACGGCCGACTGTGGAGGAACCTTCCTCATGATGTGAGTTACGCTTCCCTCCTTTTTGTAGCTGAAGCTCTCACCTCTTCTCTGCAGCTTCCAGCCAAACACACACAGGCATTTAGGGACCTGAAATGAAATCCTGCATGTGTGTGCGTTCAAATATACATTAAACTTACACATCTGTAAACATCATAACATTTATAACATCACTATTTATCCCGTCATTTCATTATCAGGGGACTCAGACAACTTTATGCAGCTCATTAATGGAGCGTTAACAACATGATATGACAAAAAGTAAAAAAGGAAAGAAAAAGTTGCAGTCTCCAGCTTTATGAATAGAATAGAGCGGAGAAAAGTAATAAACGTCTATGAACATATCTGTAGGAAAAAAATGCTGATGAGTCAATACATACAACACATCTATAAAATTATAATTAAGTTATATAAATTGAGTCCACAAATTTACTAGATCTGAGTTTCCTAAGCTGATGCTAAATCTAGCTTTGTAAGTCTTTATTGGTTATAGCATAACTTACTACAACGTGGTATTACTTTTCATGTTGTCATTTAGCTGATTTAAATTAAATTTCAATTTTTACCAAAAGGTGAACTCAGTCTTAACCTGAAATTAAAAGACCATACCAACCGTTTTGCATGTTTGAGCCTAATATATTCAATTTTCATTCATTTTTCGTAACGTTACTGACAATCATT
>VXCM01008177.1:0-32739 GCA_014773175.1 Lucifuga dentata
AGAGAGAGAGAGAGAGAGAGAGAGAGAGAGAGAGCTTAGCAGTTAGGAGGCTTGAGTACAGCCAAACTGAGGAGCTATAATCCTTGTCTTTGGCATTGTGTCAGAGTCTTGTAGACGACCGTTTCCTCACCCTCCAAAAATGCCGTCTCCCACATCCCAATGTGTGCTGCAACTATATATAATCCAAACATCAAACGCTTGTAACTGCGCTGACCTCTCTTTCTTGGAGACCCCTTGTTCCCTGCTAATACACAAACCAGTCCCCACCACACTGTCTGAATTGCGCTACATCTCTGAAGACAAGGTCACGTCTGTCTTACAGACGGGTGAGTGGTGATGATTAATCTGGTATCTTATCTATGACTTTGATCTTTAAGGGTCTGAGAAAGAGAAGGAAAGGAAAGAGGAGGCGCATTTATCTACACTGCATCACATTTCTCACAAGAGGCAAAGGAGGAAGAAGAGTATACATAGCTAAGCTAATGCACCTTGAGAAAGAACAATTCAGCTCTTTTCTCTAATGAGTGTTTGTATATGTATTTCATGCATTGCTCACAGGAAAGAGAACACAAACCCAAATGATTTTGCATTTCTTTGTCCCCTCTTTGTTTATTTGATTCAGTCAGACTGAAAGTTTGATAGCAGGTTAAGTGGCTTCATAATTTAAAGGACCATACAGATGTTTTTAATGTTTGAGTCCAATAAATATCTGCACACACATTACATTACTGATAACCATTTTCCAAAACATACTACTCGAGCAGTACATTTTGAAATTGTTTTTGCTACCTTCCAGGCAGCCATTGGTTTCAGTTAACTCCAGAACGCTATAAAAATCAACTTGTAGAGACTTGAAACCTGCTTGAATTAGGTAAGCCATCACAGCATCACACAAAATGTATGTCACACTACAGAATGCAGGCCGTGGAGAAAAGACACCTTTTACCAGAGAAATTAAAAGTGCCTTCTACATTCAAGTACGCATATTAGCAGGCCAAACATTGGGTGTATCAACTGAACATTTGATTTTGAAAAAATATGTGTTTTGGCAAAATAACACAAAAAATTAAATCACAGTTTTATGTTTTTGGAAAATGGTTGCCAGTAACATAAAAGGTTCGCAGGTAATATTTAATGGGCTCAAATATGCAAAACCACTGGTATAGCCCTTTAAGATTCATCATCTCTGGAATGATACACAAATTACTCATTTGGATAATTAAAGTCCCAACAACACATTGAAACAGTTGATGCATGGTTCCAGAAGGCATGTTTATCAGCCGAGGAAACATGGTGGTACCCCACTGACTCCCTCCTACAGGGACAGACAGGAGTACAAAGAGAAGGCACCATCAGATCTTAAGTTCATACTAAAATAGGAACTGCTCTACCCAAAACTATTCAGAGTAGAGTAGCTACATGGTTCCTTCAGCCAATTTGCTTTTTCACTGCACTTCAAGTACTGTGAAGATTATGGAAACTAGAGCAAGGGATGTCTGTAGTGAGTCAGATGTCTCATTTCCACGAGCGAAAACTCCACCGCCACCCAAAACAACAACAACAGAGGCAATGGAGGGAATCAAGGAAATTGCTGTTTCATGAATATAATGATGTTGAAGAGGTGAAAATTGCAAGCTTTACAAAGAAAACTGATAATGCCAGAGAGAGAGGACCCTGAAAGGAAAAGAAGGTTTTTTTGTAAAAACAGATGATGAGACAGAGCTTCAAATTCAAGATCAGCAAGATGCAAGAATGAACTAGGGCAGTGGTTCCTAATCCTGGTGCTCTTGTTCCCCAGCACTGCATAGTTCCCCTCTCTGCCTGACCTACACACAGCTGATTAGCTAAATCAGGTGTGTTCACTTGAACCAGAGTCGATGCCTCACAGATCTTGGCTGGCTAAACACACCTGATTTTGCTAGTCAGGTCTGGATAAAGCAAGGAGAGGTAGAAAATATGCAGTGCTGCGGGGACACGAGGAACAAGCTTGGGAACCACTGGGCTAGGGGACTTAATGACTACTTTTGATTGGGAGAGCCCATAGCTAGATTAAGTATTTGGCTATGCAATGAATCGACAATCATTTCCACAGGCACAGTGACTAATCAGGGCCAGTAATTGCTCCAATGAGTGAAAACAGGGTTTGGCCAGGCCAATGCCCTGAGGACATTGTTGGGTCTAAACCACTAGCTGTCCCAAACCTCTGACCTCAGCTCCTAATCATCAATTACCATGCAGCCTTTTCTGCATATTGATGTAAAGCAAAGGGTATTGGCTCGGAATGCCTATTAAAGTGGGGTGAAAACAAACACACTGTGTTAAATGTCTATTCCAGGAGGACATGCTCCGAATGCAAATGTACATGAAACTTTTAAAGCAAGCCAACATGTTGGCTGAGGGCAGTTGTGGAGGGACTTGGAGTTGTCGCTGTGTCCTGTCACAACAATATCTTTTTATCACAGAGCTGTTGACATGATTCACGAGCCAGAGGACTTGATGTGGTGCTGGTGTGCAGGCCTGATGAAATTCCCTCAGTCTATTAATATAGGTTTCTGTGTTGGGCGCTTTACAGGTTACTGTATCTGAGGAGCCATTTCACACTGCTGAGCTAGAAACAGGTCTTACTGTAGCTAAATCAACTCAGCCCACCCCTTCCAACTGTTCTCACTGGAGACAATATTACATAGTACACACATCACTCTGCACACACACTCAATAAACACATACACATATTCCCCTTCTGCCTCTCTTGTTCCCTTTCTCTTTCCCCTTTCCTTCATTCCCTGCGCAAGTCTGTGACTCCGCTGCTCTCCATCTGCCCCCTTATCTGAATACTTCTCTTTCCCTTGCTCCTTCTCCTTCATTAAAATGGACTTCCTAAAGCCTCCATTCATCTTGCTGACAGCTCCAGTATCGATCGGGTTGGAGAAAGGGATGCAGTTCCACAATTTTAAATGGCTCTCTGACCAGCCTGGATGAGGGCTAGGCTGGACTGAGACTGGAGGGGAGGCGGTTTGGGGAGTGCCGGGCTCGTGAATCAAACCCACGGCACTCACCTTTTGGGTGGGAGGTCTGCCACAAGTCTGAGTGTTGTGATGCATTTTTGGTCACTTGTAAAAGACACCCAGACTGTATCAACGCCAGAGCTCAGAATTTTCACAAAAGTGACTCATCAACTCTGTAATGAGAATTCAGTAGATGAGATCAGATAATGAAGTGATCAGAGGGGTCAAAAGCCAACACGTTAACCAATCTCTGGATCACTTCCACAGGCTCTGTTGAAAGTGGGATTGTCTGTAAACACTGGGAAGAAATGGAGGTGGGAGTGCTTCTACCTTGACATGCTATTCATTTCAATCAAAGTCAAAGGCAGACATCTTTAATCGGGCTCCATCCCTTATCATCTACCATTATCTCGGGAAGATGAGTTGGCACATCCCCTCTTCATCCCTCTCGCCGCATCCCTCTACCCTCTGCCATGATTAATGATTGGACATTTGATTTTCCTAATGATTAAAATCTCTATGGTGTACTCAGTGTCCTGTGGTGCAGTGGAAACCCCAAGGAGACTGTTGAATCCTCCTCATCCCTCTGATGAGCACTATCTATGTATCTGCTGCTTGTCATCAATAATCATACAGTGCACCACAACAGCATGCCAGGATGTGAAGGAGTCTCCTCTGTCCATGTCACTATTTATTTGTTCTCTAATCTGTCCCTCTGAATTGCAATTGATTGCAGCAGCAAGGAAGAGAAAATAGACAAGGTGTAATATTCAAGATAAATTACTGAAGTTCACCGCAGAGGCTGTACTACGGTCTTGTTAGCGTAGCATTAACAGGGCTTGCAGTGCCTGTGTATTGATGCTTTGAACAGTAAATGCTTGAGTACATACTGCATTCAGCATTGTAGAGCTAATTTAAAAATATAGCCCCCTTATGGCATTGTGTTGGCACTTTCTAAAGGCCACTATCACACATTATATGTTGACAGGGTCTGAGGTTCTGTAAACTGGAGAATAAGAGAAACACAAATGGAGAGAAGTGAGACAATGAGAGGAAGACAGGGTGTACGGGGACCTATGAAGAAGAAACATGAGCAAGATTTTTAAAATTGAAGAGAAGAAAAGAAAAGAAGCGGAGGTGATGTGGAAGGGTGGTGGAAAGGAGAAATGGAGCATGTAGCACCAAGAAAGGAGAAAGGGAGGAGGCAGCAGAGAGCCAGAGAGCAGTAGTCGATATAACAGCAGTCATTCATCTCTCTGACAGCTTTCCAAATGCTCCACTGGGGAGACACAAAGCTGCGTCACCTCGAATGCAGCACATGCACGGCACATGCACACGTTTGCATATGTGTGCGTACACACACAAAGGAAATACATTTTTATTTGGTTGTGCATGTCCAAAGCTTGTTCTGGGTCAGTGGCACATTGAGGGGTTTGTTAAATCAGTACATACACCATTACACTGAAACCAGTGCAAGCACAAATCATGGTGATGGGCAACAGTTAGACATGCACGCACATATGCTCTCTCTCTCTCTCTCTCTCTCTCTCTCTCTCTCTCTCTTTCTCTCTCTCACACACGCGTGCACACACACACACACACACACAGAGACAAGCACATCTGCTACTTTGATAAAATGATATGTGTGTGCTGCAACAATTAAATAAAGAGCTATAAATTTACAGGCAGTCATCTGACCAGTTCAAACCAACACAGAATGTGGAAAACCATCTTGAATTCTACACACTTTTACATCCAAGAAATACAATCCAACATTCTTCTGAGAAATATAACTATGTCTTTGCACACTCCATGAAATATTCCTGCACAAACATGCACAAGTACAGTATGTGACACAGTCATATGACATTGGAACACAGAAACACAGATGTGTGCATCCCCATTAATACACACACACACACACAAATGCACACGCAAACTCCCTTGTTTCCCTGTTCTGGTCATGGCCCATTGGCTTATGCTTGCCGTCTATCTCTCATGATTCATGGCTAAGCGAGCTGCTGTGGAGCAGTTCTAAACCACTGGGCCGAGGAGAGCCTCTGTGTCATTAAGGCACAGCGGGCTGGACATGCTGTTAGAGCTGCTGCACCGTGGCTTTGTGCCTTTAGCACAACAGGAGCTGAAGAAGCAGGTACTTCTGTATGTGATTGTACTGTTCATAGTGGTTTTACCACAGAAGTAATATCAACAGCTGAGTGCACTGAGAGTCAGGGACTAACTTGCCCTATGAAGTGTGCACAGTGAGCAAGAGAAGTGTTCTGTTTTATTTATTTTGACACTGTACTCCTCTTGCCTCATTTCAACTACTAATCATCCCCGAATCCCTCTTCTCAATCAGCAAAGCGGTGGTGAGTGAAGTAAAGAGACAAGGGTGCCAGGTTCTCCCCAATGCAATTCCCTATTAACACAGGCCATTTGCAAGGCAGCCAAGGCACACGTCCAGAACCCTAATGACTCCTTAATGATCCCCTCTGTTGCTAGAGTGCTGAAAAACACTGACAAACCCTGACCCTGACAAGAGGAACACCCACACTTAGCTCTCATCCTCACCCCCTATTTAAAGGCTCATCTCTCAGCCCTCAGCTTCATTGCACCAGCAAGGGTCCAGTAGGACCTCTATAATACCAACTAGCAGCAAGATAAACACCCACGTAGAAATAGTCCATGTCGCCTTTAGAGTGAATGGCAAATAAAGTTTGAATAAATTCCTTTTGTCCGCTGGCGCGAGTGAGAGAACATAGATAAATAAAGCCAAAAGCTAAAAACCAGAATGGCAGCAGGAGACAACAAGAACTGTAGACCAAATGGAAAAATAACATTGGTTGTATCCTTTTAACTTTTCCTGATTGCGATTTCCATTTCAACTTGGGGTTGGGGGGAGACAGCAGATGAAACTCTTTTTTAACATCATAAGACATAATTACAGACTGCACCATTGCCAGCCCGCATCAGTTTCTCCTAAATACTCACACCCCAAATTAGGGGTTACCTCTTTCTAGTTAAACCTACTATTTGAGACTGAAACATCACAGACAAACAAGGGAAGAGAAAGGGAGTTTAGAGAGGAAAGACCTAGTTTTAATAGCTTTGTTTCGGAATGACAGAAAAGGCTTTTGTTGAGATGGTTGCTGGCATGACTTGGATAAAGCCAGGTGTGGAAACTGGGACACAAACAAAAGTTGGAAAAGGCATGCAGCTAGATAGACTAGGGAGTGTGTTTATGTTCTATGTCCAGTATATATGACAGCTGAAAGTCTGCTAAGGATATTTCCAAAAGGCAGTGAGTAAAAGAAAAACACCAACTTCATGCTAGCCTATGACCTCACTGGTTTGGACCGCAGCTCCCAGTTCCAGTCGTGGATGACAGAGCACTCACTCCTCAAGCTTTTCCCCAGCTCAACATATGCAGACAAATGACCTTCTTTCCTTTTTTGTTTTCATTTTTTTTCTTCAGCTTTCCACCTTTTTAGCTGATTATCCTGGTTAGATTCATGATGACCCACTAGTAGCTGATCAACTAGCTGATCAACACTAGGCCTGCTTTTTGTGCTGTACTGCGTTATTAAGAGCCAGAGAATATTTCCCAGGTCTTAGGAGTTGAAAAGCGATCCCATGCATTGCCCCTTTACTGATAAAACAGGATCCAATTACTGTACTGCCTCTTGATTTATAGAGAACGGTCCTACTGAGATCTCTGTCTTGTGTCTTGCTCTGCTCCTTCATCACACAGAGGCCATTCTGCAATGCGAGGAAGAGGGTAGTCTCTAAAATGCTGTGGTAAGCAGGAACTATAAGCTACACTGCTACTTGTCATTATTAGTAGTATTAGTAACACTATTATTCAAAATAAAGCAGACAAACTAAATATGTTGCCTACATACACACTCAAAGCTCAACAGAATCGGAATCTACGTCCCATAATAGCCAGTTCCTCAGGTCCCTTTGTTACATCAAACATTTCTCTATCTGTATGATTCCGTTAAGATCTCCAGGTAATAATGAGTAACTCCAATGCAGTTTAATTAAAGTTATTTTACTTCACATATTGTACAAGTTGTTTTATCACTGGGAACAGGAACTGTGTCACTTCCATCTCAGTCTCTCTCTTCCCTTCATGCTGAGGTAGAACACTGTCCACTGGAAATCCACTCAGGAACAACATCCTGTCCCTGGCCTCTAGGAAGTGACCTCAGCTTCAGACAGGCCAGATAAAAAGTCCACCTCAGAAACAAAAACACCAGGCCAGTAGTAATGAGCTATCCACCAGGCTCCAGTGTGTTCTGAGGGAGACCAGGTGGTGTGACACACATATGACTCTGATTAGGGGGCCTTCAGAGGAACAAGAGGAGGGGAAGCAAGTGGGGAGGGCCAGCAGAGCCAGTGGGGACGTCTTACATGATGCAACTGTTAGCTGTGTTCAATGACCTCCTCATGGCCCTGGGACACTGGAACTCACACAAGTGATCCACTGCCATGTGTGTTGGGTTTTTCCCCTTCTAAGAAGCAACACATGAGCAGTATTTGGCCTCTATTATCTATTAATACAGCAAAAATACACACAGCGGGTCAAAGCATCTTCATACTGTACTGTTATGGCTTTGAATATCATGGGGAGAGAAGCACTCACTCTGTACACTGAGGTACCACTTTATTAGATACACCCATACAATCTAACGGAATCTATTATCCTTGCAGTAAATCCTGCCTTTATGAAACTTAGGGCATTTTCAGACCTGTAATCTATTTTGCTCTGGTCCAAATGAGGGACTAAATTCTTGTAACATTACATTTGCTGCTTGGTTGGTTCAGTTTCAAATTGGAAAAAATACAGTTTAACCAAAATATAGCAGCACAAGTCATGTGAGAACAGTCACTCTGCTCATTGGTCAGAAAGGTCTGGGTGTGGAAAAAGAAAATAAAAACAGGAAAAAGTTTACTGTGCCGGGATAACTAAATAATATGGAACAAAGAGAATTGGGATACTGCCTAGTCAGTCATCATTTGGGCCAAATACCAAACAAACTACGGCAGCAGAAGGTGAATTTGACTTCAAGAAACGTGTGGAAAACCACATGTTGACGGCTGAACAGTAGAACGGAGTGCATATTAAATATATACAACCACATGCTAGCCTTCAACATGTTCATCTGAAAATGTGTTAAGTAAGTTTGATGGGTTACCATCTTTTCAAAGCATCAGTTTTAATTGTAGTTTAGTGTGGTAAAGTTTAAGAATGTTCCACATCTGACAACAGCTTTTCATCCAAAAAATACAATACTCTATGTAAGGATGTTTAGAGTTACTAGTTTATCAGATATGCCAGTGCAATTTATAATATTACAGTTTTGTTGACATTGAGATGTTGATTCAACTCTATTGTAATTTTTGAGATGTTTCTAATATTCTGTCCATTTTACATATGTTTAAAAACAATATTATGTATAAACACTTTTCAATATATTGTAGTCCAGAACATCACCACGGACCATCGAGTAAGATCTACTTTCCTGATAAAATGTCAGCAAAAACATTGTAAGTTTCACAATGGTGGGATTTATTGCAGATCTGTTTGCATCAGATTACTGGGTTGCATCATAATAGTTACAGGTGCACCTAATGAAAAGTAAATATAATAAACAAATAAATAGCTCATTATATATTGGGGAATGGTAGTAAGCATACACACTTCTACACACACACACACACACACACACACAAAGTTAAAATATTTAAATGAGCCATCTCGTTAGCCAATTACTGCTACAGCCAACTATGAGCAGGTAGTCAGCCCCTCAAACCAAACACTGAGGGCCTTGCATGTGTATGTGTATGTCTCTTGCCCATCTCTCTCACTACCTATGTTGCATAGGTGTGTGTGTAGTCTCATAATCATATGTTTGCTCTGCACATTTCCCCAAATTGTGGGAGGGATGGACGTCAAGAGAATCTCTGGCCTCATTCTTCAACCATTAGTGTTGTCTTTGTGCATTGTGCTGCATTTGACTGGACTGTTTAAATGTCTCCAGATATCAGGGAACACAAACAGGCAGGCCGACCAGCCTGGCGGGGAGGATAAGGAATAAAGGGGAAATGGGAGCTATTCTTCTCCGTATGTGACAGGAATTGTGTTGGAACAAGCACCTGACACCACCGACAATGACCACAGAGGTCAAGGGGGGANGAGAGAGAGAGAGAAGGCGCAGAAGGGACATCGACCAGTTTCTTCAACTTCCTTCCATCTCCTTAATGTCCTTGTTTTTCTTTTCCTCCCACTTCCCTTTTCTCTCTCTGAGTCTAATTTTCCAACAACTTAATCTATGTAAATTACAATCCAAAACAAGCATATTACAAAGCTCCAGGCTTATTGTGTTGCCACATGAACCAGATAAATATCTACATAAATGGTTTTCAGTGATGAGAAGGTAAATCAGCTGACTTGTTAAGGCTTTCCTATTGGCCTTCTTTCAGCTCCCTCAAGCCTTTCCTCCTCCCCCCGTCACCTTCATCTGTTCTCCAAACTGACTTCCACCCATTATTTCAAAGAGACAAAGAGCAGCAGCATCTCTGTGTCCTTCAGAGACTCCTTCAGTTACCCTCTAAACAGCAGCTACAGAGGATTGCTGGGCACAGCATAATCCCACACCTACACCCCGATAAGAGACTCACAAAGGAACTTTATGACCTCAAATTATTGTCCTCAGAAATGATAGTTAGGACGCTGTATCCATTCCAAGACTGTTATAACTGCTTTGGAACCCATGATAAGCTTTCCTGCTGGCCCTGTGTGTGTGTTTCTTACCTCTCTGTCCTTGAGTTTCATGGCCAGAACCAGCTGGTTACGATGGTTGGTGAGCGCTTCACGATAGTTGCCCTTGGAGAAGAATGCCGAGCCTAGATTTCCATGAGCACGGCATTCCCCTGTTTGGTCACCTAGTTAGGAGGAATCAAAAGAGAGAAGAATGGGTATAAACAGAGGCAATAAAGAATATTTACAGTACCCAACACAGGATTAGAAAGCAACTGGTGCATGATAGTGTTTATTTTAAATCAATGTCCTTTGCCACTGCTGGGCGGCGATGTGATGTAGCACATCTTTGCCACTGAAAAGCCATTACACCCTTAAAAGGGAAAGTGGTTGTTATAAGTCCTAGAGCAGCTTCACTGACAGCAGCTAGTGTTGATCTCAAAGCTCCAGAGGGTGAGAAGGGAAGGCCTTATTATTTCTGCCTGACAGAGAGGCCTCACAGACAGGGCCAAAGTAAAGTGTAAGCCTCTGTGCTCCACCTGAGAACCACAGCTCCTTATCTCCAGCTGCTTTGCCCAGTCATGTGTCAAAATGTGTGGGGGTGAGAAGAGTGGATCCAGTCTGTACTACTCTCTGCTTGCTTTTTTCCTATCTTGCTTGCTTTACTGCTTCCTTCCAATAGTCTCTCTTACTTTTCCCTAAAGACTCACACAGTGGATAGCAAAGATATGAATGCAGAAACGGAGCAGCATGTGCAGGATGCTCACATGGGGAAGAACCTAAATTGACAAAATAATCTGTTTAATCTGTTTAATTGAGACATGGTGAAGAGCAGCAAAATATGTCTTTGCATTAAAGGACCATGCCAATGGTTTTGCATGTTTGAGCCCAATGTATATAACCTGCATACACACTGCACTACTGACAACCATTTCTTAAAAATATGATCGGAGAGGTCAACTTTCAAATACTTTTTTCCCTACCTTCCAGGCAGCCATTGTTTTCAGTTCTTTCCAGTACGCTCAACTTGTAGAGACTTGAAACTTGCTAGAGATAGGTAATCCATTAGACAAACCAAACATCATTCTTATTTTTTGTGAAAGTTACTTAATTTAACCAATCCAATGTGGAGCTATATGTAAGAAAATGTATTTCTCCACCAGAGAATATAGTCCCAGGAGAAGACTGCTTTTACAGAGAAATTAAAGATGACCCTGCCTTCTACATTCGGATGTACGTGTTAGCAGGGGAAACACTGAATTTTAAGGTGGGTGTATCACCTAAACATTTGATTTTTGAAAGATTATGGGATATAGCAAAATAACACAAAAACTAAAATAAAAACCTTATTTTATGTCTTGGAAAATGGTTGTCAGTTATGTAACATATATGCAGGTTGGATATACTGTATATTGGGCTGAAACAATGCAAAACCACCAGTGGATCCTTTAACATCCACCCCAAGCCTCTTACCTAAGGTCTTGGCCACCTCCAGGTCTTGCTGCATGTAGCCGGTGCTCTTCTCTGTGTTGCCCAGGGACCAGTGGGCGCTGCTGAGGGCTGAGAAGACAGAGCCGCGTAGCTTCAGGCTGCACGTGCCAATCTTTAAGGCGGCTTCCAGCACCACAACAGAGGCTGTGTGGTGGCCAGCTGTCAGCAACTCCTGGCCAATCACAGACACCACCACAAAGGGGCTTTTGTCCAGCTTCATCTTTTGTAGCTGCTGATAGGTGGGCTCTAGAGAGTCTGTGCAGGAATGACATGCATAAGAGAAATATTAGAACCACACTAAAAAAAAAATACAGTAAAATATACAGGTGGCATGGTAAGTATAGAAAGATGATTGCAGTAACTGTGTTTATGTTTACTAACATGATCCGTGACAAACACAACTGCAGTCTGAATTCAGAAGCTACTTTTCAGCAGTAATGGTTGTGTTTTGTCTGCCTGGATAAGCATAGCCTGTTGCTTGGCTGAGTGACGGCTTTCACTGAAAATTTGACAGTATCTCCAAAATATTCAGGTCCCTCCACTCTGACTGGGGTAATCTCAGGCAATTTCCAACAGCGCTGCATAAAATCAGCACTAATTTAGACCGCTAAGGGCAATCGTCATGACAAACCGCACAGAAAAATTACATTTCTCCCTTTTCTTCCTGTAAGCTGATGTTTTTTTTTAAATTTTATTTTATTTTGAGAGAACATAGTAGGCTGAGAGTGTGTTTTGAGTTTAAAGAGTGATGGGCAAATGCCTGCAGCTAATGCACAAGAGAGAGCAGCAGAAGAATGCAGAGCAAAGGAGACATACAAGGTGACCTTTGGAGGGGCTGAAAATGCACGCCATGACATAAATCAATGGTGGGCCTTGCAGGATTCAGGATCCACAGCCCCTCCAGACTACACAGCCCTGTGGCACACACCAGCATCAAAACACATGAAGGAGGTGTGAAGTTGTGCGTGTGTACAGTATATGTATGTCCTTCTCTCGGCTTCTTAATGTACTTGTGTGTCAGTGTGCATTTGCATTTCTGTGTCGGAATGTATCTGGAGCGATGCTTAATCCTCATAGTCCCATATTTGCAAATATTTTGAGCACAGTTGCTATACTAATTAGGTGAAAGCTCTTTATAGAAGGCTGCATGGTGTTACTCTGCTGGTACAAACTAGCTATATGTGGCTGATACACATTTCAGTAGTAATACCCAAGCTCTCATAAACTTTGACTTTCATTCCTTTAAGTAAACATTTAGGCACAAGTACAAAACAACACTAAACAGACTCAACAGTTCTTGGGAAAGCTAATTCTCGCACACACACACACACATATGCATGCACAATATGAGATGAATCCCCACACAAGCACTCAAGCGCATAACTGATGATGCTCTTTCAAGAGCAACGCTTCTGTTCCAGCACTTGACAGAATGTCGTGCTTACAGAGACAGTGCGCGCATATAATATCCATTCATAGCTTGTAATTTCCTTCAGAGTGACACAGGGAGCTGAGTCATAAATCAAACAATGAGAGGATCCTTTTAAAAATAAAAAAAAAAGGAGGGGGGTGTAGAATGGCTTCTGCATTCTTAAACAGGTAGTTCCGACAACATTCAAGTGTGTTGTTTCACAGACACAGGGTGTGCACACACACACTAAGTCAGATGCTATTGCAAAAGTGTTTATTGAACCTTGTATCCAGATATGAAGCGAGAATAATAAGCCCTACCTTGCTGACATGAACACAGATAACAGATGTGTGTAATCATTTTCCCCTCTATTTTTTCCTCTATGTCTTGTAAGAAAGGAAAGGTGTTGTTATATAAAATTCCTTCTCTTTCACGTCAATAAAATTAGAGTTTAGGAATGAAATTGTATTTTTTTTTTTTTTTTTTNTTTTTTTTTTTTTTTTTGCTACCTCTCCATTTTTGGAGAGATAGCATAAAATACTGTGGGACTGGTAAACTGAACTAGAAATATTAGTAGACAGAATAAATGTTATCATGGCATCTACAACAGCTTGGTTTCAAGTGCTGTTAGTACAAGATCACTAAGAAATTAAAATAATCCATATAAGCTTCACTCTTCAAATATTACTGCCACACTTTATTGTATGGCAGGTGTGGTACTTCAGCAGGACACTTACAAACACATGGAGTCTCTACTTACAGGACAGCCTTTCTAATGTTAAATAATTATGTCCTGTCAATAATTGCCACTCCTAAACTTTAGAATTCTGAGCATGATTTCTCACAGTTCATTCTTTGATATATATACACACAAACACACACACACACACACACACATACTGTATATACACACAGTACGTGAACAATGGTTGAACAATGGTGATACTGAAGGAAAAAGCTGTGACCAGAGATGGTAGAACAAGGAGAGACAGATACAGTAAGGAGATGGAGGTGAGATTGGTGTAGTTTCTACTTCTGTGAGAGCCCTTTGTTATGGGAAAAAGAGTACAAAGGCACATCGTATGAGTCACAAGAGTAGCTGCTTAACTCTGAAATAACAAGAATCTTTGATCTATAGGAGGATGGGGAGTGTGTGAGAGAATGAGAGAGAGAGAGAGAGAGAGAGAGAGAGAGAGAGAGAGAGAGAGAGGGAGAGAGAGAAAGAGAGACCAAGAGAGAGAGACTGACTATATATGACAGAATAAAAGCAAGGTACGTATTTATTGTGATCCTACATATGTTGAAGCTTGAAGCCTTGATATTTCTTCTGCCAGTTTCTTCTGTGTTTTCCTGTTTCTCTATCTTTGATTTTTTTTTTATAAGATTTCATCAGCTGCTCATTGGCAAAACAATAAAAAATAAAAAATAAAAATAAAAAATAATGAAGATGCTTTGGGAGGAATAAAAGCATGTCAGAACATTGCAATGACAAAGATAAGTGAACACTTCAATCTAACCTTGATAAGTGATAATCTATTTAATTCTTAGCAACACTGAGTTGAGAAGAGAATAAAGCAGCAGTGAATGGCTCCTCTCAGTAGAGAAACACAGAGAAGCAGTCAGCAGTGAAGCAGGGAAACAGAACCAGTGTATGAAATTTAGGTGTAGTCACAAACAGATTGTGACTATTGTCTGTAGGTGGAATCCATTTGCATATTACTAACTGTATATGCATACATACAGTATACTGTATATATTTCACAACTATGGCAAGCGATTTTTGTACTTCAAGTGAACAGTTCAACCTTCAGCTGGAAGGAAATGTGAAGTGTGAATGGTAAATTATTGCTACTAATGTTTGCTAATTTAATGGCGAAGGAGGGAAACATAGTGAAGGGTAGTTTCTCACCAAAACTACATTTGTCGTGACCTGTTTTCCTCACTCTCACCTGTTCCTACAACAAACGCTCTCTAAATTACATGCCTGTGCTGTGGAAAGTGTTTGACTGATGAACGCATATGGTGCTAAACCCCAAAATCGGTGGGTGAGGTAATCCACAAAATGAATCCTGGGGTGTACTAAGCGCCCGATAAGCAAGGCTGGCAGGAACATAGCGCTCTCCTGTCTAGAATAAGCGAAAGCGATGCTCACCTATCTTTCACTTATCGGGGACTTTGGCTGAGAAATGCTGATTATTCTCCCCGTTTACTGGTGTAGCATTGATTATTGCCCTCCCACCCCCCACCCCCCATGCCAGAAGCCCCTCTGAGAGGATCACTGCTCTTAATCCTTTGACCTAGCTCCCTCTTCTCAAAACACCTTGGATTTGGTTCTTTGCTGGTTGCCTGGCATTGTAGGAAATGGGGTAAACAATTAAGAGATTAAATGGTTGGGCTATGTGTTTGTCTTCCCCAACTGAGAGGACACATTCCAATCCACGGTGCCTCGGTCTGGGCCCATACTCAAACCCCTTTCTTGTTTCGGTGCCAGTTCCAGGCTTATATACTGAATGTTGCGCAGATGGGCTCTTCATTCTTTATTCTTTGTACGTTTCCCTCTTGCATTCAATTTTAGTGACTTGCCGATGGGTATTTGGAGGAGGACTGTGTTCAATCAAAGAAAGAATCATTCCTCACTAAACAAAGCCATTCAGACCTCAGCTCTCTGATCTCATGGTACAGTTCAGTAAATTTTGGTTTATTAAACAATGCCATATTTATTCACAGGCGTAGTTTCAGTGCAGTTTAGAAAATTGATGATGACAAAGCAAGACTGCAGGATGACTCAGCCTATTTTGGCAGTAAATGCCACTCAGATCTGTAGCATATTAGATCATCTGCAGTGGTCAGCTGGAATGAAATAGTTGCCAGGTTTGCTTTGAGGCTCATTAGGTTGGCGGACACTGATTGCTCATAGACAATCAGGTCACTCCAGCTGGCTGATAAAACAGATAATGTATAACACAATGCGCACATTTTACTCAAAGTCTTGGCTTCTTATACTTTCACTTGGTCTTAGGAAATAGGCTTACACAGGGGCAGGCACAGACAATGGCATTAGTGTTTGATGCTCATTAAGATAAAGGGCTATCTATGTGTGTGATCAGCCCAGTGGACAATCAGATATGCTGAAACTGCATCAGGTCTCAGTCTGAGGGGGGGGNGGGGGCACTTCTCACCAAGAGTCAGTCACAAAGACAGAAAGATAGACAGAGGAAGAGATGGCCTGCCTGTAGAAAACTGACAGGTAAAGTCACGCCAACACGTTTATTGACTGAAGGAGTGTGAGGATTATCTGAGAGAAAGGCTTTCAAGCAATTGTAGGACAAAGCATGTGGAGATGGTGAAGTCAACGGACAGTAACACACATACATCCTCTGTCAGTGACACAAAAACACTCATACAAAGGCACATGTTGAATTCTGTACCTCGTAATGGCGACTTCATGGCTG
Organism: Lucifuga dentata; assembly: GCA_014773175.1. Lineage (NCBI taxonomy): Eukaryota > Metazoa > Chordata > Actinopteri > Ophidiiformes > Bythitidae > Lucifuga > Lucifuga dentata. The sequence goes on from VXCM01008177.1 coordinate 16,126, forward strand.
CTTCTACCATGCCCACCAGTAGCTGTAGGCTTTTGGGGTCTTGGGCCAGCCCAGAGGCGAAGGCAGCCAGTGCGTCGGCATGGCGACCAAGGTACTGAAGGGCAACACCCTGTCGGAAGTATGCCTGTAAAGAAAGAGAGGTAACAGAGTCATAAGTGCTCCAGTCTAGTGCCACACAGCATGTGGTTTTATACAACACATTACCAGACACACATTTCATATAATTTGCATGTTTTCTACATGAGCAGTTTTCAGAAAGTGGCACCTTTCTCCTTTGTACTCCCATAATAAAGTGATCACTGTTTTTTTTTTTTTTTTTTNAGACACTGGCTGGCTGACTTTTTTGGGAGCAGCCACTATCACATTTCTTCTTTGTTGTGGGAGTCAACCATGCACAAGTAGAACAGTGGGATTTCCCTGTGACCGTGCTGCAAAAAACTAAAGAGGAAGGAAAAAAGAGGAATGACAATAAAAAAAATACTTCAGATTCCACACTGTCTTTGTTGTAAGAATAACAGCACAACTGGCCAGTCTGATGTGTACTTTACTTTGACTGAGCATGCAGGCAAAATTAAGTGCATTTGTCATCCAGTCATTTATTCGCAGGGCTAAGAAAGTCACACTGTTGAGATAATGATTCAGTACCACCGAGACAGAAACTGCATGTGACTGCTGACATATCTCATTGTGAGTGTCTCAAATTTTTTGGAACATTCTACAGAATGAAAACTGAAACAGACGCTGTCTCTGGAATCCGAAGCCATCAGTAAGTGTATTTTTTCTTCAGTATGTTTGGACTCATCAGAGAAAAAGAGATGTTTTATCAAAGCAAGTTTGTGACTCAGTATGTTTGCATCTCAGGCCTGATCAGACACTAATCCCACTGAGCAGCTAAATCTGACTCTAGTCCAGTCTAACAAAAGCAGCAAAGAGAAATGGAAGCAGATCCAGCTCTTTAAAATCCACAATCTAAACCACTAAATCCAGCCAAGACCAAGCAAAAAATGTCTCTCAGGCATTTTTTACAATGTTGCATTTACCGCTTGGTTTAGTTTGGTTTCTCACAGGAAAAAAATCCAATCGAACCAACATATATAAGCAAAAGTTCACTGATCAGAAATGTCTGGGGGCGGGAGAAAGAAAATTAAGACAGGAAAAAGTTTACTATGCCAGGATAACTAAATAACATGGAATAAAAATCATTCTTAGGCATAGCCATCTAAGCCATATACCAAGAAAACTATGGCAGCAGAAGCTGAATTTGACTTCAAGACACATACAACAAGATGTGCTAACCTTTAATATATTGATCTGAACACGTATTAGTTAAGTTTGATATGTTACAAGCTTTACGAAGCATCTGTTGGATTTGCTAATCAAAAATTAGGAACTTTACTTAAAGTTATCTACACACACGAGTCTCCTGTGGTTCTAGATCAATCAACATTTCAATAGAGTTGATTTGGAAGGACTACAGATTACGTTCAGAGGAATGAATTACGAGCAAATTGAAAGAATTATGGTCTGATGAATGACCGAACCAGACCAAACTATGTAGGTTTGGAAACAACCCTCAAAACAGTCATATCTGGGTCCTAGCACCCTCATGACACATTTTTAGTCCCAAAGCAAAAGAAAAATGTGGGACAAGCATTTCACATGACAGAAAAACAATACGCTATTCCCAAATGCAAACCGTCATCCTAGGTTTGGACCCCTTCCTCCTCTCCTGTGTGTATATGTGTGCGCATGTGTGTATGTGGGGCAGCAGCAGTCCAGGCTGCCGTCTGGCCACCTCCTCACTGAGTAGACAGTTGCTCCACTCACAGCTTCCAAAAGTGACATGAAGGCTAATTTGCCATTAGCATCTAAGAGGCCTTTTCATTAGTCTTCCTGAGCTTCCGTGTTAGCACCACTGGGGAGCGAGAACGGAGGGGAGGATTAAAGAAAATGAGACATGACATTGAATTTATACAGACCAGTAATTAATTTTGCTTCCGTCTAACCAAAACTCATTCCTCCCCATTTCTACCTCCCTCTGCTTGCATCACAACTCCATTGAAACAGATGAGGACAGAGATTAGATCCCAAGCATTAACCTTTGTTCTAACACTGTTATTATAGGAGGGGAGTGCAGGCCAGCGTATCCGCTCAATATTAATTGCATCTAGTGGCGGAGGAGTTTGGCAGGACGTAGTGGCGAGAGCAGAGAAGCCCACAAACATTTTGCCCAGGGGAACAAAAGACATTTAAAAGCACTTCTACCTTTGATTAGATTAGAACATACAATATGACTGATCTCCCTGAGATTTTTCTTTCATTCTGTTAAGCGCTGTGCTCTTACTGAAAGGATCTGACTGAAAGTGGATGAGGAAAAAAAGAGGAATAAAATAAGGCTTGCTTTAAACAAAAATTGGCATTTTCTTTAATCCTTTTATTTGATCATGTCCTGTCCTACATGAAGTTAAAAGACTAAGCTCTATGGGGAGTGCATTAAAACACTGAAAACAGGAGCACAGGCATAAATGCATAAACTGGAATCATGGCAGAAATTACACGCAAATTGTACGCTGCACAAAGACAACCACACTCTCAATAAAACCTGAGACTTTGCAAAATCCAACAAGTTTGTTGAATTCATGTCCATTAACAATACAGCAGTTAACCATACTGATAATCATAATGATGACATGAAAGATTATTCTGTAGAAACAAGACCAACCGGTTGGCTGTGCTACTTACTGGCATGATTCATTTTGGGTGAAGGGAGAGCAAGATTTTACCCTACACTACATTTTTTTTTGGAATCACACTTAATAGGATCTCTTCTAAAAACACCTCATTTGCTTAGAGCTGCTGCTAACGTGATTAGCACAGCCTCAAGTTCTTAGCTCGACAGAAAAAGAGAAATTAAGAGGTACATAGGGAAGAGGAGCATTTTCAATATATGGCATTAAATATACGACAGAATGGTACAAGTCAGTGTTAAACTGTGTAGCCAGAATCAGTCACCATATAAACAGGATGTATTACAGAACAAAACAGGCACCCTCCTGAAATCCGAGGCATCTGTCTGGAACCTTGCACAACATGACAACTACAAGCCATGCCTTATAATAATGTGTTTTGCCTAAAATTCAACTCGGGTTAAATTATTGAACCTTCCTGCATTTTCCTCTTCTACTTAAAGCAGCAATGTGCTGATGCCACAGAAGAGAGGATCAAGTGGGAAGATTTGTAGTTCTCACCCGTGGGTAAATTTTCTGAGCATCAACATGTATGTATATACTGTATGTCTGTGCACGTATGTTCATCTGTGTCTGTGTGTATGAGCGAGCGAGAGGAACAGAAAGATGAGGAAAGACATACAGAACAGAGAGGATAAAAGCTTTTCTTGTTTCTCGAACATTTTAATATTTCATGAATGCTTGTTTGAAGTACTTTTAAATATTCATGTTTTTATGCTTAGGAGGAAAAGGGAAATCATGCAAAAAAAAGAGTTATTCATTCTGGCACAATGTGCAACACTGTAGGACACCATCATATTCTGTACACATGCAATAATACAGCTCAAGCACAACACAGATATACACACTTACATTTTACCTCTCTCCTTAATGAGACACTTACAATGAAACATGGCCAATTTTTTTCAGTAATGGCTCTGCTGTTCACAATAATGCCCACAGTCACAGCAGCTGAACAGAAAGATGACAAGATGAAGACTTGGGGTTTGGTGTAGGACCAGCAGTTAAAGGTTTAATTAGCAGACTACTGCCATGGGCATATACTGTTGGGCATAAAGCAGTATTAGGGCTCTTCCATAGTATATCCTTTATGATAATACAGACATAAGTTTTTATATGATTAAAAAAAATTGTCATATCAGAGTAACATGTTCATGAATTTTACCATCATGCACAACAAGAAGAAACAAAACAAGCATTTCCTGAAGCAGCACAATCAGGGCCTGACGACTTAGTTCCTAAAAAAAGGGAGCTACCTCTTTGTTTGGCAGTGGTTTGGCTACAAGGCTAATTGGCTAACAGCCAATGGTGGAAACACAACAAATGTGTTTTACCACCTTAAGCAGAAACAGCAGGGTGAACACCAAGAAAGTGAAAAGTCGCATGAGGAGAACCAAACAACTGATTTGTGACCCAAAACAAGCAGGCATGTTACGTTAACTCAGTCAAGCATAGCTGGAGAGTTAGCTAATTGCTCTCCCTGTGATATCGCACAAGCAAACAGAGGGGTAAAATTAGCAAAGCACTGCTGATTTTTTGCCTGACTTCTTGTTGTCGATGTATGAACAGTGTTAGCCTAGCCGCTGCGCTCGATTCAGTTGAGTTCTTCACCTCAACCATGGGGTTATGTACGAGACGGTCTCTGGAGCCATGTACGTAAGTGCAGCATCACACAGCTAATTAGCATTGGAGGGAATATCATAATCTGCCGAAGATCAGATCAGCATTTGGACTACAGGATAAAAGCTAGATTTGAAAATATCTTTCTTCTAGCTATTCTGTTCTTAAAATGGAACGAATGCTAACAAAATCATACTGTGTCCATATGTTCCAACAACTTATAATCATGGCTGCACATAAGCAGTACGCAGGTACGCATGCATGCAGCCATTAATTGTAAAATGTGTGATCAGCTCTCCCTTAAATGCTCTTTTACATATCAAGCGGCTGTGGCTGAGAGACAGAGAGAGAGGTCCTGTACAGTCTATATCTTTCCATCTTCATCTTTTTTGTTCTCCCTCTCTGTCTCTCTCTCTGTCGGGTTTGATTGTAATTAAATTAATTGAATCCATCGTCAAATGTTGCAGGACCTGAGCGTGTTCACTCAACGTGAACACATTAATCTGAGTGGAAAGGAGAGACACCTGCTGCAGGTAGTGATCCACTTCTACCTGCAGCAGTACACAAAGTTTCAGGTCGATACAACTAAATTACAAAACTCTTCAAGACATTAAAGACTGGCTGGCTCAAAATTTCCTTCAGTTAAATGAGGACAAGACAAAGATCTTACTGTTTGGCCCCCCCACACCATACCAATGTCATTGCCCAGAACCTCAACCACCTTTCCGTCTACAATCAGACCACATGCTAAGTGTTATATTTGATGGTGATTTAAGTTTTAACAGGCAGGTAAATTCCGTTGTCAGGTCCAGCTTCTTCCAACTCAGAGCCATCTCCAAAATCTGGCATTTTCTATCACCCTCCAATCTAGAAAGAGGCATTCATGCACTAATATCATCCAGGCTGGACTACTGTAACTCCCTCTACCATGGCATTTCTCAGGCTNATTCATGCACTAATATCATCCAGGCTGGACTACTGTAACTCCCTCTACCATGGCATTTCTCAGGCTGCCATTTCCTGTTTACAACTAATTCAAAATGTTGCTGCCCGGTTATTAACAAGATCCAAGAAACGAGACCACATCATCCCTATGCTTGCATCCCTACACTGGCTCCCCATTCATTTCACGATAAACTTCAAAATCCTTCTAATTGTCTATAAATCTCTTCATGGTCTTGCTCCTATATCTCTGAACTTCTTACCTTTTACAGAACCACAAGACCCTCAGATCCACCCACTGTGGCATGTTGGCTGTGCCCCGTTCATAGAAAAAAAGGCCGGGAACAGAGCTTTTTCTATAGCGGCTCCTCGGCTCTGGAATAGCCTGCCAGAGGCCATTAGACAGGCTGAGTCTGTTGATGCTTTTAAGAGGTACCTTAAGACCCACTTTTATTCTCTGTTCTCTGTCTCTATTCTCTGTATTCTTTTAATTGTGTTTAACCTGTCTTTTCCATTTTTATCTGATTCCCCGGGTTTTAAATTGTGTTTAAACATGTCTCTATTTTAATCTTGCCTTATTCATCTATGCAATATGTCTNGGTTTTAAATTGTGTTTAAACATGTCTCTATTTTAATCTTGCCTTATTCATCTATGCAATATGTCTCTATGCTTATAAGTGTATGCAGATATCTCTGTCTTTGTGAAGCACTTTGGTGCAAAAAAAAAAAAAAAAAAACCTGTTTGCTTTTAAAGTGCTGTATAAATGAAATAAACTTGAAACTCAAAACAAAGTTTCAGCAGCAAATCAACTTGCCAAGGGAATTTGTAAAAGCTTTGTGACAAAGGCACTGCAGCCTGAACGTTTTAACGAGAATTTCAGCTGCTATGCTATATGCTACAAGTTCAGAGTCATAAAATCTCAACCACCATGATGTCTCCTTAAACAAACAACGTAACTCCTTATCCACAGTATAAACAACGTGTGCTCCAGTATCCTTGCGTGCCTTGCTGTGACCAGACTGGTGGTCTCAGCAATAATAAAGATGCCCTCAAATGTGAAAATCAATAGAAGCCCCATAAGGTCAGTTTAGATGACGCCACACCCTTCTCTGCAGTGGCGTGTTTAGGTTATGCCTAGTGCAAATGGTTTCTGATCACCTACAAGGCAGCTGGTGCCAATGCAGCAAGTCTGAATTGAACCCCTGCCAGCACCATAATGGAACCCAAATCAGACCATCGTGCAGGGACAGCAGGCTGTAATACACTGCATGCGTACAAACATGCAAACACACACGTATAAATTGAAGAAAAACACATCAATGACACCTCAAGAAACCCTCCCATTTGTCTCCAACAAACATCTATTACTTGATCTGGCTAAAACCAACCTTCCACACAGGCCAAGATGTTTAAAGCAGATTAACACTAATAGTGCAGCTGGAACAAAAGGATTGCTGCCTTTCTTCCCTCCGTTTCTAGGCTCCTTAAATGTAGCCTGGTTTCCAATGCGACCTAGAAATGTCATGTGTTGACCAGGGTTTCAGACATGTGCCTCAACCATCCCTTGCACATCTCTGCCACTACACTTCAAGGTGACACAGTCGATTCACAGAGTACATAAAATGTCAACTGCTTAATTTAATATCCAGGGATAACTGTCGGCCATGACAAATTAGCTAGGAGATCAGCTAAAAAAAAAATTTTAACGGAATGATTGCTGCAGTGGGCTTTCTGTCCTTCAATTTGACAAGCTGAAAGCCAGTACAGCACAATGGTGCCTGAACTTAATTAAATGTATTTCTGAAGCCAAATCCCTTGAATTTCTCTCCATCTTCCCATGTCTCCCAAAAAGTACAGGCCTCTTTCCCCCAGGACTGAAGAGGTCTGAGGTCAGTGCTCACACGGGTAGGGGTAGGAGCATTACACCCTTCGCCACAGGCCAAACACAAACCTCTGGCCCCAAGGTCACGACAACAGAATCATGACACAGCTGCCTGTCTATTACAATCTCGCCAATCTAATAAGATCAAGTCCAAGATCACCAAACACCCTTGACCTACATCGATCAAGTGCGTGTCTAAGTGTATTTTCTCAGTCAGACAAAACAGAAAGAGACCCATTGTTCACGGTGACTGAGAATTTTGCTGTATTGTTCTATATGCTGACTTGGGGGGCTTTTGTAGAACAATCCTGGTCAACCCTGCAGTGATTTCATGTTCTCTGTTAACATAAGCCACATCAAAGGTGCATGTTAAGCTCTTATGCAAGTCAAACTGAAGCACCTCACAATCTGCATGTAAGTAGATGTAGTAAAATATTTATGATCCATTGATGTATTCCTCCCTAAGGGGGCTGTACACTCTTGTGATTGCTGTTCCATCCAGAGCCCTTAATTAGCCCATTAGATTAGATGGCTTTAATGAGAGCAAATTAAACTGATCGTTCTTTGTGGAGCCAGCAATTAAAGGGTAAATGTTTCATTATTCAGAGAGTGACAATAAGATCCAGGTAAAAGCCAGGTTGCCAACTAGAACCATCAGTGTGAGAGACATTGTTGTAATCTCTCACGGGCTGTGAGGCATCGATTAGTGCATTCACATCAAACTGGCAGCTAGCACAAGACTTCAGATTACAAAAGGTCAGGTATGTGGAATCAATGTTGAGCACTCTGCATTCACTATGTCTCACATTACCTGGCTGGGGGATGGTTAACACTTTCTAAAAACAATTACCAAAAGACAAAGAGAAGCTTCAATAAAAAAAAAAAAGGTAAAAAGGTCAAGGCTTGTGATCACAGGAATCGTGTGGTGCACATCTATAGTGACAGTCAAAGTGAAACAGAAGAGAAAAACTGATATTGCTCATTTATCACAAACAGATGACATAGCACAATAGTAGCAAGCTATGGGGTCATGCAGTGACATGCTGTCACAATATACTGTTTGGCAGTACATGGCTACGTACATGGCCACCAAAACAAGTTTTCAAAGGAAATAGACCAGCAGCAAGTGATAAACAGCAGATAAAATGGCAATATGCCTCCAGCTCATACCATGCATGTTAATTTCAGTGTTAGAAAAACCATGTCACACTCCACCACTATGATTTATAGCCTGATTTGTCACATGGCAGAATGCAGCTAGCATGCTTAAATTCTTATTAGCATCTTAAGAGTCTAGAGAAGTGAGACTGAGAGGGTCAGAGCTAAACAGATTTCTGTGCCCCTCTCTACCAGATCCTTGGCTCTGCTCTGCCTGACCATTGCGCACGAACACCACAGCCACAGGGGCTGAGTCTCAATTAAAGTAGGCATTAATTACTTAAAGAAGCTTTAATCAATCAAGGCCAGATGGTGAACCAGAAAAAAGAGAGCAAACTCTAGACTGCAGAAGTGCTTCCACTCCTCTGTGTATGACTGTGTTAGAATTAGCTTCAGGACTGATTCTTACAACCATTTTAGCAATTACTACAAGCACCAAATTCATTAAACCACTGAGCAAAAAAAAAAACAACTGGTCTTGCTAAAACTAAAACTCACATATTAGGTTCTAAATATTTATAGTTTGCAAGCTGATGAGCTAGCCAGCCATGTGTCCCTGATGTGTTTAGCCACCGAGTGCAACAAAGGAGGCTGCTTGGCCCTGGTGCTGTGCTCTCCTGGCCGGAGGCACTATATCCTCCATCTTCATTTGTAATGCTTTAATTGGGTTTGACAAGCATGGCTAAAAACTACCCTCCTCTCAGTAAACACTGACTGAGAGACACATGTTCTCAACATGGAAACCAGGCATCTCCATTATCCATTAGAATGGGTAGTTATGTCCAAGTGACCTCCTCGCTCTCTTCAGCATCTCTTCAAAGCATAACAGGCTGATAGAGTAGCAAATGCAACATTTTATCTACACATTATTTAGGCTGTGCAAGATGAAAGATGATCAAACTGGCATTTACCAAGACATGAAAAATCAGCTGCCTACTGAAAGAGGCATTACTGAGCCTGAGGTGTTTTAGGGATTGGTTATCATTACTTGCTGTTTGAAGATCTCAAAGGGAAAAAAAAGTCTACCAAGTCACATTCCCCCTGACACTGTCACAAGAGCTCCTCACATGCTGGTACTATTATGTTTTTCTGGCCGTATTGGTGTGTTGCTTCATCAAACAAGTCAGCAGCACATACTGGCTGACAGTGAGGCTTCTCCACAGCTGCTCTGCAATACATCAAAAGACCCAAAATCAGACTTTATGGAAAGGCTATAATGAAAAGCATTGCATGACTCCCACTGCTTTTTGATTCTGCTAGTAAGGAGTCATACATGATTGAGTAAAGGCAAGCTGAATCATAGATAAGGTGCTGAGAGGACTGGAAAGAGAAGATGTCAGGGTGAGGGAGACAGTGGTGAAATAGCCCAAAGGGTTAGACATCCAGTATACTTAAAACAGGAAGAAGGTGGAAACATGGAGGAGGAGGGCAGGAGAGATAAAGGTTAGCTCACGAAGGAGACACAGCGATGCCTCTTGTTATTCCTTCCTCGTGCACTCTACATGTACCACTATCCAGGCTATCAGAGCTCTTTATTGTGAATGACCTGTTTCTCCTTCCCATCTCCCCGTGCAGCAGGAGGATCAGTATACTGGACTGTTGTGGCTGCAGCACCACTTCTTTTGCCATGCTTGTGCATACGGAGATCTCCCCAGCGATTACCAGATAAATGCACTTTAATTCACAACACATGCAGCAGGGTTTATATATAGACTCACTAATTCCCTTTCGGCCACGCTGCAATATGAAGTCCATGCTGCACCAATTTAAGTGTGTGATGATTCCCACGTCGACTGGCTCCACTACTTATCATATATATTACATGCTCCAGCACATTGCTGGGCCAGGACTAAGAGAACATTTCAGAAGCTGAAAAAAAGATTAAGATTATGGGTGGACCGATGTGGATTTTTCATTATTAACGAGGTGGGTAGCTTTCAGGGATGATTTCCTATTGCGAATTATGGGTCAATCTGAAATGTAGTTGAGTAGAAAACTAGCACAATGCATAGGAGATATGTGACACCAACCTCAGAAAAAACTGTTCATTACTGTACAATATTAGCACAATGATAATACAGATTTTAATAACAACTACTTCCTACTTTAGTTGAATTCAGTAATGGGGCAAACTGGCAGAGTTCTATTGGATGGATGGAGGTATCTGACAGCGATAACACTGAGTGGTCCTGTAACACATCTGTACAGTCTCCATGTTGCCTCATTAAACAGCACGTTCTCTTACTGTTCTTTGGCCATCACCATGCAGCATTAATTGAATCCCCCTGCTAATCACATTAGCTGCATTTCCTTGGCTTTGATCTATTTCTTGCATGTTGCCTGACTTGCTGCCACATAAGCGAACAGGTTGCTTTAACACCTATGGGTTGTTTATAGGAATAAAATCCTAAAGATGTTAAGTAAAACTCCCCTGCCTATTGATCTCAAAAAAAAGATTCAATGCCAGAAAACACACATGCACATTTATACACACAGCAATCTAAATACAAGCACTTGTTTAGAGGTGTGAGTATGGGTGCCAGCGATCAATAGGGTTCAACACACCCAGCTGGCAGTAGTAGCGGAATGTATTAATTTTCTTATTTAGAAACAAATATACTGTGTACTACAAATACATTAACAGTGTTTGAGCAGCTTGGCAGAGCAATGTAAATTAGTATGCATGGATGTGGAGTACTGTGATGCTTCTTTGAATGTGCCCATCTCATGTCTACATTTAAAGGCAGCGCTTCCAGGGAAAAGGTTTTAGAGAGATGGGGAAGGGAAAGGGAGAAAGAGGACAGGGAAGCCATGGGAGCCAAGAGAGCAGGAGCACAAGAGTAGAAAATTGAGGCGATGGTTAGTTTTGGGCCAGGGGAGAGGTGTAAAGTAGCTCTCATTTCATACTACACAGAGTTTGGCAATTACTAGTGACACAGGCTCACACCAAGATGGGAAAAAAATTGATCTGGACAAGTCAGACTCAGTTTGCTTTGTTAAAAGTAATTAATCATTGTGGTCTGGGAGGAATGGTGCTATGTATTTCTGCTGAGTGTGTTGGTGTGTCTGCATGTAACCATATGCGAATACAAGTACATCTTGCATGTGTATGTGTGTCCCTGCATTCATTTGTGCACGCATGTCCAAAATAGCTGAAGTGAAAGAAAGGATAGTGCAAGGAGAGCTTTGGAGGGGAAAAAATAGGCAGATGAAGGAAAGAGGGAGGGAAAGGAGGATCATGTGCACACTGCACCCATTTATTCACATGCATGCACTCAAGAGGACTACTAGTGCAATCCATCATAAGAGTCCTATCCACACCCACTGAGCACACAACTACAGGAAAGGAGAGCTGTGGAGAAAGGAGGAGGAAAGGAGAGAAAAGGAGGAACACTCCTTTTTCACCTTCACATAGCTCTAGGTAAAATATAGCAGCTTGACTTTTACTCCAGGTAACTTCTACTCATTTTCAGTATGAATTAAATAACATTCCCTTGGGCTTACATGAATATTCTCTCTCTAAACCACACATTTTTCTTTCATGCTGGAAACCAGAAAAATTTAGCACCATCTAATTTCATGTCTGTCATATTTAATTGCTTGTATAAACAAGTTTAATTGAAAACCAACTCTACAACTGTCCATTTCTACCCCATTAAACACTTGTGATTAGTGGCTGCAGAGATTCTTTGGTAAATTCACTGTTTATGCCTCTTGTATTCTCCCACTGAGCAGTTACCTGTAATTACTGTTCGTTTAACTAAAATTTTTGTGCTTGCTGCAAATATAAAACTAAGAGGTTAAAGAACATGAAAACCTGCTGTCCACACTGTAAATATCATTAGATCACACATGCTGCCCTGTGGCTCTTCTCTGCCCTGTAGCTGTGAAACACACACACACACACACACACACACACACCCTCCACTGCAATGATAACAGCAGCAGGAGCCCAGAGCCACAAAACTGATNCCAGTGATCCCACAGTAGCAGGGTCTTCAGGGAATGGGTATCACTGGGTGATGGGAAAATTGGATGTGAAATCGTGAGTTGAGTAGAGAAGAAAGAGAAATGGGGAGGGCATGAGAATACTCTGGGTGTCCTCTAGTGTCATATTTCTATCCCTAAGCTACAGAGTTAGAGGGGCAGCAGAGAAATGGCCGCGTGTTGAGAAAGCACTCACTGAAGTGTTCGCTGTGCAGCCTCGGGCCTGTACACTAATAGAAACAGAAGCCAGGGACTCTGTCAGAGCCTCAGCTGAGCAGAATACCAAATCCTCCTCTCTCGCTAATGATTACCCCTAGCAAGGTGCAGGCCCCCCAATACCACTTTGCAAATGAACATCAGCAAACCTGCAAATGTAAATTAGCACATTGTCTGGACCCGCCTGCCGACACTCACAGCTCTGTGCTTCAGCACCTGGAGGCCAAAGCACAGATCGGCTAATGAGAGTAACACTTTTATGGCTTCTGCTAAATATTGAAGTCTCACCACATTGTGTTTCACACCTCTCTGTACTAATGCAACAGACTGACTGAGCACCAGCCAATAGGGTGGGAGCTTTTAGAAATGGATGTGGTGTGATAAATGGTGAAATGGCAGTGACCCCTTCTATGTAGCAGGGCTATATGAATTACCTATCAGGCTACCCAGGGAGTGATGACCCTAGTCAATGCAGCAAACCCCACCACCATCATTTACTGAGCCACTGTCCCTGCTGGAGACCCTGCAATAACTTCCACACACAAACACACCACACACACACACACACACACACACACACACACACACACACACACACACACACACACCCTCTGGACCGTTTAAGGAGGGCTCACACTCATAACTTATCATTAGATGGCACTGTGTGAGCGATGTTCTACTACTTACCTACAGTACAGATAGTAGAGCACAGAACATCAGGTAATTATAAAAAATGACCAGATGGTCCCATGTTGTTATGCCAGCACATTTTAATACTGTGTTTACAGTAGCTGCCGTCTGTGAGCCATGTTAGTTTTTATATCAGTGAATAAAAAGTGTACACTCATTTTAACGGCTCTAGACCTTAGTTCTCTTTATTGCAAAATGTGTTCCTGTGTTCGTGATAGAAAATATGTTCCTACATACATCCAGACTGTTTTCTAGCACTATCCTCCCTGCATCATTTATCATGTTATGGCATTAAGATAACATCCTGCACTAAGACATCTTCTCGTGCTATTCTGTGAATAAACTTTCTAATATCAGCCAGTGATGGCTCATTATGCTGCCCTATCACGACGCTCCTGTTTTTAAGTGTTTTCTCTCTTGGGCAAAAAACTCCATACGCCAATGTGCTTTATTCAGTGCTGCTGGAATAAGCATCCAGTTTTAAACATTTTCCTGCTGCTTTTTCCCCCAAGAGTCGGTGGAGATGAAGGGAGCTTTGGAGTGTTCACAGAGAATTTCATTCAACCTGTAGTGCTTCATGTTCCCCCGAGGGATTTTCTTTTTCTCTGTAAGGGTCTGAAAGCTAAACAACCCTAAGGAGAGGGCCAGAGAGTCACTCATCAACAGTGCAAACATGGTAAGTGCTGTCATGGTGGAGCGGAGGGCTGTTTATAACACCAACCCAGTAGATAGATCACACTTGATCATTCCCAATAAGTTTACATGCACACTATACTATTTTGTCAACTGCGATTAAGGCAAAAATGCAAAGTAGGATGTATACATGGATGGCATTAATAGTCATTTGTCAAATATACATGAATCTTTGCTTAATCGATTTACGAGGTAAAATACACCAAATGGGGGAAGATAAATCAATTTACAATCAGATAATCTAGGTCTGTTATTTAGAGTACACCAACACCAATTTATGCTGATTTCAATCAGATTAAGGTGTTTATATGATGTTAAAATATGATTTATTGCTTTAATAAGGGTAGAATTGAAGTTTTAACATGCATGTAAAAGTACTGTCTTGCATGACAGTTCCTTTGGAGTGGTAATATGAACACTGTTTACATACAATCTTCTACATCAAACATATAAAAACTGTAATAATGCATAGCCTCATTTAAAAGGCCAGTACCTCAATTAAATCAATCATACAGATAAAAACAAGGGTACACTTGGACAATAACTGTGACAAACAGCTGCTAAAATGAACATTACATGATGTGCTATGCTTTCTTAATCAGTAGAAATAAGAACACAAGTGAGTGTAAAAGAGGAGGTCTAAGGTCACATCTAAATCACATCTTTGACAGCTGCCTTCAAACAAAAAGTATAAACGCTACCATCAAGCAGCCATGAAAGGCAGCTTTGTTTCTGCCCCAGATTCTTCACAGGGGCTGAAATCTTCTCCATCAAACACATAAAAAACAAAAAACGCTGACATAAACACAGAAAATGCTCCACAAAACAATCTATATGAATTGTGTGTGTGTGTGTGTGTGTGTNTGTGTGTGTGGGTGGGTGGGTGTGCGTGGGTGTGCGTGGGTGTGTGTGCTCTCCTTCCATCACCGAGTTGTCTTATTAAACCTGTTGCCTGGAGAGACCAGAGTAATTACTCAGGCCCTCACAACACCTTTTGGACTGAGGGCCAGATTCGATGTGTTGCTCCAAATGTCACACACCTTAGCTGGCAATTAAACGCAGCTCTTCCTCAGTGGCCATTATAATGGGCTTCTTCCACTAAAAATAAAAGATGCAAAAGGTCTCTTCATTAAATCAGTTACTGTATAAGATATCATATAGTAACCGGTATTGCACAGAGAGCATGTCTATATATTACTGCATATATTATCTGCAGATATCCTCCAGTTATTATCTCCAAATCAAAATAACATGCTTCATATGTATTGACTACAGAAAAAAAAAATCACTTAAAAGGCAACTGGTTTTTACATCTTATTTCCACATAAAGGAACATAAATACTACCTGCATATGCATTACATTACTGCCAACCATTTTCCAAAACATAAAATCGTACTTTAGTTTTGGTCTCATTTTTATCAAATCCCCTAATCTTTCAAAATCAGATGTTCAGATAATACACTCACCTTAAAATTCAATTTTTCACCTGCTAACACTCATGTTTTTGCATGTAGAAGGCATGGTCATTTTAATTTCTCTGGTAAAAGCAGTTTTCTGCTGGAACTATATTCTCTGCCAAAGACATACACTTTCTTCTCTGTAGCTCCATGTTGGGTTGGTTAAATTAACTAACTTTGACAAAAAAAATAATAACAGCAAGTTGGTAACTTTGATGGATTACTTATCACAACCATGTTTTACATCTCAATTTATTTTTATAGCCTACTGGAATGAACTGAAACCAATGGCTGCCTGGAAGGTAGGGAAAAACAATTCAAAAATTTCCTGCTCCAGTACTATGTTTTGAAAACTGGTTGGCAGTAATGTAACATTTTTTCTACATATAAGCTAGCCTTGGGGCATTTCATCCACCAAAGCAAAACATGTCTTTCTCCGTTATGCCAGTGATACACAGTTATACCTCTCACTCCCATCTCTAATGACTAACAAGCTAGCGACACGACATGGCCATCTAAATGATGCTAAAGACTGGATATACTATCAACATTTTACAGTTCAGCTGACAAAAAAAGGGTCCTGATAATAGGCCCTAAAGAAATACAGCCACTATCCTAACATTTAGTCTACCACTAAAAAAGAGAGCCTGGAGTAACATGTAAAGAAACTAGTTCAGTTCTAACAACTTGGGAACATTTCAAATTTTAGAGCATTTTAATCTTTTAATGCTAAAAGAGAAAAAACATGCCTTTGGATCACCATGCCTACTTTGCCTTGTTTATCTGCCTTCAAACTGTGTAGAATTCTGCAGCCAGGCTATTTGTGAAAACAAGCATTTTTCAACATCACCAAAAGCTTGTCTTCATTGCAATGGTTGCCAGGTTCATTTAGAATAAAGCTTAAAGTATTTTAATTACCTACAAGGTCTTACACAATCTGGAACCTTTCAGCAGCTATTACTGATCTTTTAATCACCTCCTGTCCCCAGACGACCTGTCAGGTCGGCCAGTTTAGGTCATCAAGTTGATTCAGAGTCTAGGTTATGTGTGTGTGTGTGTGTGTGTGTGTGTGTGTGTGTATATATATATATATTCATTTATATATTTATATATATAAATATAAAAGTACATTTTATTCTTTTATGCAATCTCTGTACAAATGCAGCCTCAAGGGGGCACAAGCCAGTGTCCTCCTTGTGCCGGTCCCAAGCCCGAATAAA
>VXCM01008178.1:0-29166 GCA_014773175.1 Lucifuga dentata
AAAAAAAAAAAAAAACAAGTCGTTGCCATGGTGATTAAGTTTAAGTGAAAACAGTTTGGCACCAATGGAGAGACTGTGGCAGTAGAACATATTAGAAGGTGAGTGTTACTATTGTGTTTTTAAGTGATTAAAAAAAAGTTCAACTAGTCAGACTTTAGCATCTTAAAGCTACTTTTAGACAAACAAGGCATCTATCTTGTTCCTGAAGTGTTGGGAGAAATTGTCTGGTGATGCTAGCTAGCATAAAGTTAAATTAGCATTTCGCCATTTAAGGTTTTACATTCCAGCAACAGCAATTAAACAACCTGACTAAATAAATCAACAGTAATCATTTTATTTAAACCTCATCTGTTATCGACAGCTAGTTACGCAGTGAATAACTCCTTTGTAACTCGGTGCCCCATTCACTTGTATGGAGATCTATTTGAGATATCCACAATTCAGTTTTGTGAAATGTGAATTCCAGATATCTTAATGCAGTTGTGACTAGTCATAATTCCAATTAAAGATATGTTTAATTCCTCGTGATTTAATGTCTTTAATGTCTTTTTGGATATCCATAATTAAGATATTACAAGTCAAAATGTAAGTGTAGATATCTGAAACTGGAATTGTGACTAGTCGAAATAAAGGAATTTCTATAAAGGAATAATAAAGGGGAGAGAGAGGAGCACTTGAGCAATAGATGGAAACAAAGTTAAAATAAGACTCATTTTGACTATTATGGTGTTGTCAACGATCCACAATATTCTCCTTTGGTTGTTGGCTTTTACTGATGTTCTCAACAAGGAGAACGTGTCAGCGGAAGTTCCAAAACCTTGGAGGACTGATTGCATCAGAGGTGGTAAGGAAAGTACGATCTAATCTTTCCGACTCCATCGAAGAGACACCTCAGAAGATGACAGCGAAGTAGAAGTCTTCTTTAAAGAAGTCTTCTTCTGAGATCATTAAAATGAACTTGTAGAGACTTGAAACATGCTTGAGACACAAACCCTTCACAGTGAATATGATGTCTATTAATGTTTTTTTTTGTCTGAGCTTTATTTGACTCCAATATGGAGCTGCACGGAAAAGGTTTGTTTCTGCCAGGTAATATAGTCCCAGAAGAAGACAACTTTTACTGAAAATTTAGAAAGGACCATGCCTTCTTATTTTTTTTCTTCTTGAATTTTCTATCTGTAAAGCAATTTTAAAGACCTTTGTATATAATAAGGTGCTATATAAATAAAATTTGCCTTGCCTTCCGAATAAATGTTAGCAGGCAAAACATTCAATTTTAAGATGGTGTACCTGAATATTTGATTTTGAAAGATTAAGGGATTTGGCAAAAAAAACAGGAAAACTACAAGGTTTAATATTTTGGATGGTTCTCAATAACGTAACATGTACTCTATGTGGGTAGTACTGATTGGACTTAAACATGAAAAATCACTGTTATGGTCCTTTAAAAAAGCATCGTATAATTTGTGTACATAAATATGATAGAACCGTAATAAGTTTCAGTTCCTGAATTCCTGGAAATGCTTCTGGTTCCTGAAAAAGTTCCTGTGGTGTGAAAGCGTCACATGAACTTCACATGGTCATTAAACATTCTTCTTTAAATCCTCCCACCTTTTTCTGCTTATCCACAATGCCATCATATGTTGTTTTTTTTGTTTTGTAACCTTTTTCTCCATATTATTGTTCTTTAGTTGTTCTTTAGTCTCTCCATCACTTTCATGTTCTTGGTGGGAATTTTGCAGGATAGAAGGTTTACTGATGAACTTCAGATCTTTATCAAGGCTTTTGTAGCCTATACAGCTTCAGGTATCTCTACAGTTGTAATTTTAAGGTCCTTTGAAATGTATTTTGATTGGTCCATGGTTAACAGGAACAGAGAAGAGCAGAGTAATCAGACTTTATGTGCCCTTAAAAAAAAAAAAAAAAAANTAAAAAAAAAAAAAAAAAAGCATATTCAGGGCACCTCTAGAACCCCACACTGCCAATCTTTTCAATCAGCTAACTCCTATCATTAGCTCAGAGGTTCACTTACTTTAAAACCCAGACTCTTCATGTTGTTTTCACTGTTGTCAAGAACAGTGTTGCTATTATTCATCTACTTTAAAGGATAATTCGAGCAATTTTGCTGCATATACATTACATTATTTCCCTAAATCTACTACTGGAGGGGTAAATTATACATTTTTTTCCTGCTTTCTAGACTGAATTTAGTTTCAATTCATTCACGCTATAAAAATCCACTTCTTGTAGAGGCTTGAAACACGATTGAGATAAGTAATCCAATGTAGAGCTGCGCAGAAGAAAATGTATCTCTCTGCCAGGGAATATAGTCCCAGGAGACAACAGCTTTTACTGAGAAATTAAAAACAACCATCCCCTTCTAGTCAATCATAGGTGTTATCAGGTGAATCATACAATTTTAAGGTGGGTGTATCATCTGAACATTTGATTTTGAAAGATTAGGGCATTTGGCAAAATAACAAACTGAAATAAGGTTTGATGTTTTGGAAAATGTTTGTCAATAATGTGTATGCAGGTAGTATTTATTGAGCTCAAACAGGTAAAATCACCTGCATGGTCTTTTAAGGAGACTGCTTCTGTCTGTTATGACTTTGTTGGGTATCAGACCAGATTTGATGAGCACTCCATGAAGTTGAATATTTATATTTATATATTTAGTATTTATATAGTGAGCAAGTATATGTAGGGTGTAAAGTACTGTTACTTGTTTAAGTTTGGCTGTAGAATATTGTGTGTGTGACTGTGTGTGTGTGTGTGTGTGTGTGTGCGTGCGTGCGTGTGTGTGTACTTTCAGGACTTTTTTTTTCCTGAATTAAATGCCAGTAAACACCCATAACACAAACAGAAATTCATTTTTTTCCAGTACAGTTTCAATCACAGTGTTCACGTAGACATAAATCTACCCCCTGCCTGAGTCAAACCCCAGTGTGTGACCTTTCCTTTCCCAAAGTCCTTCATACTTGCAGCTCCTCCGGAGGCCTGTCAGGGTTTATACATCAGGCCCCTGCAGCGTGGATCGCTGTGCCCATCACAAGAGACAGGGGAACACGCTGAGGTAATGGACAGAGACAGGGCACAGGCTATCTAACGCATCGCCTCGCACAACTCATTGCTCTGCGCCTCGCCTTCCCAGCGGGGAGGGAGCATTTTTTTAATCTCCAAAATAATTCTTCAAGGGACAGGACACAGCAAGAATCTCAAGTTGTAGACAAGCTGTCACGGGAGTCATTCCTATGTTCTCCAGCTCTATGTAGCATGAGAGCAAGGGTTAGGGTTATTTTGTTAACACACCCTTAAAGGACCATACCATCCATTTTGCATGTTTGAGCCTAATATATTCAATTTTCATACACGTAAAGTTACTGACAACCATTTCTCAAAGGATAAAACCATATTTCAGCTTTCCTGATATTTTGCAAAACCTCTTAATCTTTCAAAATCAAATATTCAAGCGATACACCCACCTTAAAAATCGATGTTTCGCCTGCTAACAGTTACACAGCCTTATGAAGTCACAGTCGTTTAAATTTTTCAATAAATGCAGGTCTTCTTTTGGGACTATATTCCCTGGTGGAGACATACATTCACTCCACGCTTTTTATTGCGCTTAAACGCTAAAATTATGAAACTTAAAAAAAAACCCTGAATACACGTGTTGTTCATGATGATGGATTATCTATCCCAAGAACGTTTCAAGTATCAACAAGTTGATTTTAATAGTGTACCGGAATGAACTGAAACCAATGGCAGTCTTGAAGGTAGGAAAAACATTTTTTAATTCACCATTCCAGTAGTATGCTTTGGGAAATGACTGTCAGTAATGTCACATGTATGAAAATTGAATATATTAGGCTCAACCATTCAAAATGGTGGCATGGTCCTTTAATGTGTATTAACATAGGACCTGGGAACATAGATACGCTCCCGCTGTCACGTAGGAAGGCAGGTGATGTTTGGGTGATGAAGTGAGAAGAAAACGACTCGTTCATATGTAGGGACTTTAGAACTTCCAAAGACGGACTGAAATGTCTCTTCTGATTTGTATGGATGGACGCAGCTGTGCTGTAAACAAAATCAGCTGTAAACAACTTCTGTTTGTCATGCTTTCTAATACCCTCATATGTTTATGAGAAGTCCTTTATGCCATAGAGATATACAGACACATTCACACTTATATATAGTGTTTGTTGTAACATTTAGTTGTTGTTTCTGAGTGAGCACAAAACCTCACCAGTGCTGCACAATTCTGAGAACATGCATCCACTATGTTAATAAATATTCATTTAAATTGACAAGATTTTGGAATATCCTATGATTAAACAAACAAACCTTGGCAGAAGTATATTAGTCAGGGATTGTATTTAACTTCTCATGGTAATTTGGCAGCCTTTTGATTAATAGGTTACCAATATCATATTAATGATGCTTCCAGTCAGGTGTGCTGTGTGAAACCATTAAGCAATTAAAGGACAATACTGCTGATATTGCATTTTGAGCGCAATAAATACAACCTGTATACATGTTGCATTACTGACAACCATTTCCCAAAATATACTATTGGAGCGGTAAATATGAACATCTTTTATATATCTTCCAGACTGCCATTGTTTCAGTTCAACCCACTACTCTATAAAAATCAACTTGTAATGACTTAAAGCGTGCTTGAGATACATAAACCATCACAGCAAACGCTATGCCTATTAGGATTTTTTTTTTTTTTTTTTTTTTTTTTTTTTAGTCAAAATAGACCACAGGCCAGAAGTTTGAGGCCACCCCAGATTAAAAAAAGAAAAAGAAAAAAATCATCAATACACTGTTTTACAATTTATTGCCAAATGACAAAAATACATAAAATAAATGTAATAAGTTTTAAAGAGGAATTTTTTTTTCAACATAAAAGCACTTTCAGTTATTTCAAGCTCAGACTTTGGTTTCGTCAAGTAATGCCCTCTGGCCAAGTCAGAATTCTCAAAACTGTAATTTTAGCAGGATTTTGATGAATATTTTTCATAATTCCTTTTACTTGGACCAAGTCTCCAGATCTCTCTCCCCCAAAACACCCCTACAACATTACAACACCCCATGGTTTTACATGCAGAGCAGCAGCATGAGCAGACTGTGTAGCAAGTGAATCCCAAAATGATGTGGGAGAAGGCAGACAGCAGCTATCGAATAGAATGTTAAAACACATCAGCAGGGAATTGGAACACAACTGGAGTGCCAGTCACCAATACAGACTGATGCCTTCATTAAAAATAATTTCTTAAGCCGTAGTGGCTGTATAATGTGCTCTCATTGACAAATTCTTCCTGAAAACTAATTAGTTACATTTATTTTATGTATTTTTGTCATTTCCTGTGCAATAAATTGTAAAACAAACAGTGTACCATGTTTTTTTTTAAATCTGAGGGTGGCCTCAAACTTCTGGTCTGTAGTGTAAACTTTATTCAACTGGTCTGACACAGAGCTGCATGAAAGGCGATCTATGTCTCTGCCAGGGAATTTAGTCCCAAGAGAAGACGACTTTCACCGAGAATCGTCATGCATAAGTGTTAGAAAGAGAGACATTGAATTTGATTTTACATGTTGAAACATAATATTTATGTTTGCTTGTTAGGAGAAATGTGTATGTTTGTGAGGCAGAAATCTTTTCATCCATTGCTCAGGGTGCATGATAATTTTACCGTGTTTATAAGATAGAAACTAACTGGAATATATTACAAAAGCAAAGTTTGCAAGTCAAAACTAGAATTCAGCTGTTTTTAATGTATATTAAATAATCAATGACTGTAAAGACAGTTTATACTGATGCAAACTACTCTGTCTGAACCGTCAGTTGTTGGGAATTAGGTGAGCGCTGCACAACCAGGTGCTGCTTGGTGCTGCTTGAACATGAGGAAGAGGAGGAAGAAGCGGACTCTAGGGTCTCAGCCAAAAGGAAACTAACAAACTTTGTGCCTGGTGTTGGGAAGGACACAGAGCAGCCACTGTAGACGTTTACAGCTATGTCAATAACTCCAGGTGAGGTCCTCCATGCTACATTAGACCTGCTGCAGGTCGAGGAGAAAGCAGGAGCGGTGAGCGTAAAGCTGAAACCCCAAAGGACGGAAAAAAAATACCCCAGCAATAACTTCACAGCAGCAGCTTCCAAAGTATGTGATCATTTCTGACACAAGTAATGACACAGTCATTTCTGCTGATGGCCCTAAAGGACAATTCCACTATTTTAAAATCGGGATTTTCATAGTATTGGCTGTCATTTCTGTTACTTATGATAGCATTTTACCCTGGGCATCATTGTAGAGACACAGGTGTTATGACAAGACTTTTAAACCTGAATCCATCAGGAAATTTCCACCATTCAGCAAGTACCCAGTTTAAAGGACCATACCGGCGATCATGCATGTTGAGCCCAATGTATACAACCATTGTGGTCTGACAACCAATTTCCAAAACATAAAACTCTATTTTACTTTTCCTGTTATGTTTTCAAATCCTAATCCTTCAAAATCAAATGTTCAGGTGATACACACAC
Source organism: Lucifuga dentata (assembly GCA_014773175.1). NCBI lineage: Eukaryota > Metazoa > Chordata > Actinopteri > Ophidiiformes > Bythitidae > Lucifuga > Lucifuga dentata. The sequence continues at coordinate 6,557 of VXCM01008178.1, forward strand.
CTTATACAGTATGTTTCACCTTCTAACATTTATGTAGAAGCCATTTTACAGCCTTTTAATTTCTTAGTAAAAAGCCGTCTTCTCTCTGTTTTGTGTTTTGGAAATTGTTTATCAGTAACATAATGTGTATGTGGGTAGTATGTATTGGGCTTAAACAAGCAAAATCACAGGTATGGTCCTTTTAAAGCAAATGGTACCTGCATTCTTCTTCATCAAAGGGGCTGGGTTCAGGGTTGTACATTTTTTTTTCACAGAGGGGAAAATTAAACAATTCCTTAACTAAACATATGCATAGATATATTTTAACTATGATGATATGTATGTGTATGATTTAAATAAGCAAAGAGGAAATGGAAAACAGGAAAGTTTTCAGCAGCACAGAGCAACTTCTGACTAATGAGGAGGCACAGTAAACTGTTCTGACACTCAAAGACAAAATGCTTTGGAGCTGAACTCATGAGGGTCTCTGAGGTGAAGTTGAATGAACAAAGGCAGACATGATGCTTCAGACAAAAAAATAAGAACGGAGATGACATGGAGAGGAAACAACCTCTGCTGAGGCGCTGCTGTTTGAGCTGCTTGCAGAGTATTTCAACCAGGAGAGTTTTATAAGACTGGCAGACACACACACACACAAACACACACACACACACACACCATCACCAGCCTTTCTGAATGAGATGATGACCCCACGCAGGCTCCCATCCATATTACTAATGACTTCCTTTCTGTGTGTTCAACGCCCCCATTGTGAGGTAAAATTACATTATGCTTAACATGACCGATGATGATCTCATTGGTCTGGATTGTGATATGTGTGTGTGTGTGGGGGGGNGGGGGGGGGGGGGCTGCACACACACACACACACACACACACAGACAGACAAAATGTCTTGCCTGTTTCCTGTCAGCTGTTGTTTCTCATGTCTGTGGCCGAGGACATCTAATTTTCTGTGTTCACACCACGAGCTAAATATGGCAGCACACACGCTTATCTAACTTTATTTAGTCATTTCCTTTTCGAAACATGTTCACAGTTGCATGATAAGAAGGTTCCATGTTTACAACATCCCTGTCCACAAACAACTTAATAATCAGCCTACAAGGAAGGAGCTGCTGTTAGTGAACACCAATATATATTCAACCAATTCTCCTAAAGTTAGAAAAGCTTTAGTGTACTATGATATCACACTAATATCACAGTTTACCTCTTACTTTATAAGGTAGAACACACTTTACATGTGCCTTATGTTATCACAATGAAATATAGTAGATTGTATTCTGTAAGTACATTAAACTCCAGCTAAATATCATCAAGCTTCATTATTAACTATTTTTTCCTTCTTCTAATTTCTAAATGTGACTCATCCAGTAAATTGTACATGTGCAGTAGCTTCAATAAAACTACAAATAAAAACAAATTAAGTCATTACATACACAAGATTGAAAATATTAAAATGTTTAAACAAAAAATTAAAACCCAAACTTTTATAGTAATTATAATCAACCTTAGTATAATTATACAAACAATACGTACTTGTTCTATAATTTCCCTGGTCACTTACGTCCTCTAGTGGTTTAACTTGGCTACAACACATGGGCAAGTTTTTTGCTTTACTGTTTTTTTGTTTTTTTTTAATTAATTATGGTAGTAAACTGACCCCTTACTACTTTAATCTACTACTAAACTAAAATAAACTTTCTGTACATTAAAATAAAAGAAAGTATAAATTGTTAGGATATGATTCTAACAACTCAAAAAAAAAAAAAAAANAAAAAAAAAAAAAAAAAGATCAAAATGTTCATACATGGATATCTGTGGTATCAGGTTCAGTTAGAGCGGCTTTAAGCCTCTATTAACTCATTTTTATTTGGTCTATAAACACTGTAGAATATAAAATCATAAGCTGACTGCAGCCAACCTGTCCAACAAAAAAATGACACAGACAAGAGAAAGACAAAGTAAATTTGTAGCTGGTGAAGAAAGTAGATTTTCTAATAAATAAAAATAGACCCAGATGTTTTTGTCAGGAGTTGGTGGAGAACAAAACAGAGCTATAAGGAGAGTGAATGTTTGACTTGCGTTCATCAGGTGGACAGAAACGTGATGCTTTAGTGGAGTCTCCTGATTGTGTAAGCAGACTTTTAGGCCCCATTATTAATTATTATCCAGAAAAGGAAAATAGATGTCGATGCAAGATGAAGATACATGCAGAACATATTGTGATCAGATCTCAGTCACGGCTAGTCAGATATAAATGCGATCCATACAGCTCGGACACATACAGATAAAGAGCAAACGTCCAGCAACAGGTATTATTATGGGTTGCATGATCATTTCCATATGTGGCCACTATGCCTAAGTTGCCACACATCTCCAGATAAGAAGTAGAACTTTCAGAAGGAAGATGAAGTTTTGCATGGCTCAGGATGTGGTGATTCAGGCTTTTTTAGGTGTTCTTCTCCCCCCCCCCCCCCNCCCCCCAAAGTGAACTTTTTCTTTTGAACTTCTGATCCCTCCGCCCTGGATGTATTTGGTCAAAAATATTAAATATCTGGTTGCATCACCTGTGAGGGGGCAGAGTGAGAGTCCCCACTTTTGTTTTGGTTCATTCATCACTTCCTGCAACACACTGCTAGCTACCTATGCTAGCATTGTTAGCAAAGCATCAGCACTTTTGAGAGTAGAGTTATCAAGCTCATCCACAGATATCCACACTTTTATAACAGATGTCTGCAAGATTTCAAGGACTCTGAAATGGGCTTAAATTCTTGGCTAGAAAACTCCAGGAGGTTAAGGGTCAACAATCTAATATTCATGACAAGTTCTGAAAGCTAATCTATGCCCCCTACTGGCCTGGAGTGGCATAAAAGGGTCCAGTTCTTAAAGGACCATACCGTCCATTTTGCTAGTTTGAGCCTAATATATATTCAATTTCCACACACACATACCATTACTGACAATCATTTCCCAAAACGTACTACTGGAATGGTGAATTTAAAAACAATTCCTACCTTCCAGACCTCCATTGGTTTCAGTTCATTCTGGTGTGCTGTTAAAATCAACTTGTTGATACATGAAATGTTCTTGGGATAGGTTATCCATGATCTCGAACAAGACATATATTCAGATTTTTATTTTGAAGTTACGTAATTTTAGCGTTTAAGCGCAATAAAAAGCACAGAGTGAATGTATGTCTCCACTGGGGAATATAGTCCAAAAACAAAAAGAAAACCTGCGTTTATTGAAAAATTTAAATGACTCTGACTTCATAAGGTTGCATAACTATTAGCAGGCGAAACATCAATTTTTAAGTTGGGTGTATCACTTGAATATCTGATTTTGAAACATTAAGAGGTTTTAGACAATATCAGGAAAGCTGAAATACGGTTTTAGCCTGTGCAAAATGATTGTCAGTAATATAACATGTATGAAAATTGAATATATTAGGCTCAAACCAATGCAGCCTCAAGAGGGCACAAGCCAGTGTCCTCCTTGTGTCGGTCCCAAGCCCGAATAAATGCAGAGGGTTGTGTCAGGAAGGGCATCCGACATACTTCTCTGCCACTCTGGAGTGGCAGAGAAGTATGTTAGAGTGGTGCAGGACATGTATGAGAGCTGTAAGACAGTGGTGAGGTGTGCCGTAGGTGTGACAGAGGAGTTCAAGGTGGAAGTGGGACTACACCAAGGATCAGCTCTGAGCCCCTTCTTGTTTGCTGTAGTGATGGACAGGCTGACAGATGAGGTTAGACAAGAATCCCCTTGGACTATGATGTTTGCAGATGACATTGTGATCTGTAGTGAGAGCAGGGAGCAGGTGGAGGAAAACCTAGAGAGGTGGAGATATGCCCTGGAAAGGAGAGGAATGAAGGTTAGCCGCAGCAAGACAGAATACATGGCTGTGAATGAGAGGGACTCAAGTGGAATGGTGAGGTTACAGGGAATAGAGATAAAGAAGGTGGAGGATTTTAAGTACTTAGGGTCCACAGTCCAGAGCAATGGAGAGTGTGGAAAAGAGGTGAAGAAACGTGTGCAAGCAGGTTGGAATGGGTGGAGAAAAGTGTCAGGTGTGATGTGTGACAAAAGAGTCTCGGCAAGAATGAAAGGAAAGGTGTACAAAACGGTGGTGAGACCAGCGATGTTGTATGGCTTAGAGACAGTGGCACTGAGGAAAAGACAGGAGGCAGAGCTAGAGGTAGCAGAGACTAAAATGCTGAGGTTCTCTTTGGGAGTGACGAGGATGGATAGGATCAGGAACGAGTACATCAGAGGGACAGCGCATGTTAGATGTTTTGGAGATAAAGTCAGAGAGGCCAGACTGAGATGGTTTGGACATGTACAGAGGAGGGATAGTGAACATATCGGTAGAAGGATGCTGAGGTTGGAACTGCCAGGCAGGAGGCCTAGAGGAAGACCAAAGAGGAGATTTATGGATGTAGTGAAAGAGGACATGAAGTTAGTTGGTGTGAGAGAAGAGGAGGCAGAGGATAGGGTTAGATGGAGGCAGATGATTCGCTGTGGTGACCCCTGAAGGGAAAGCCGAAAGGAAAAGAAGAAGATTAGGCTCAAACCCGCAAAATGGCGCCAGTATGGTCCTTTAAGGAATATACTATGTGATGTTTTAGGAAGGTTTCACTGGCCCATTTTGTCTTTTAAAGGACCAAACTAGTAATTTCACGTTTAAACCCAATAAATACTACCTGCAGACACGTTACATTAGTGACAACCATTTTCCAAAACATAAAACCGTATTTTAGTTTTCCTGTTATTTTTGCCAAATCCCCATAAAATGTTCAGGTGATACACCCACCTTAAAATGAGACAATTCACCTGCAAACTTATACATCCAAATGTAGAAGTTACAGTCATTTTTAATTTCTCAGTAAAAGCTGTCTTCTCTTGGGACTACATTCTGTGGTGGAGAGACACATTTTCTTTTGTACTCCATGTTGGATCGGTTAGATCTTTGACAAAAAATTTAATAGGCATAGTGTTCGCTTTGCTGTGATGGATTATTTATCATAAGCATATTTCTCTGCAAGATGATTTTAATAGCATACTGTAATGAATTGAAACCAATGGCAGTCTGGAAGGTAGGAAAAACAAATCAAAAATGTTCTGCTCAAGTAGCATATTTTGGAAAACGGAAGTCATAACATGTATGTATATTGTATTTATTGGGCTCAAACATGCAAAACCACAGGGAAGGTCCTTTAAGCAGACTTCCCTTCTTCAGTAATGCTTTTCACCCTTTTTAAACTGACTTTTCAGTTTAAAACAGGTTGAAAGTGAATGCAGGGTAACTTTTACAAACCATGCCTGATGTGTCTCCATCTTCCAGTTTTACATTTCAAAAAGCCAAACAAATAAAATACTATAATCAGTTTATTGGCAAAAATGAAACAGAATGAATGTTGTGAGTACAAATTAACTCATCCAACTAGCTACCAGAAGTCCACTCAGGTTTAACAGACGTTCCCTTTAGAAATCATTTGAGGGTTAATGGAATGTTTCTCATACCGACTGTACATAAAAAGAAAACAGAGATAACTTTGTGCATTATAAAAACAACACAAGGTCTTCACTAAACGTTAAAATTGTACATAAAAGCGTAAATGATTTGCTGTATAAACAAATTTCCTTTCCATATTGGATCTCCACAATGTTATTAATCTGACTCTTAAAACCCATCCCTTTTGTGGTATTTAGTGTTTATAGTATATTGAAATTGTGGTTTTCATTTTGACATTTTTTGGGCTGAATATGGGTTTCTACGTAATATTAAAGCTATATTCTCTTTTGCTTGTCATCAAAGACAGTTGTGAACTGATAATTTTCAGGTATGACAAAAAAAAATTGGCCCTCTTTAGTATCTCATTATTGTTTCTATTACCTAAACAAAATTATTTCCAGAAAAAACAATGACAACTGAACAATAAGAATACAAGAAAAATAAAAGGAATACAATAAAACAAGAAAATTTACTTTAAAAAAAAAAAAAATTCAGGGAGCGGCCAGCTTCTAAAGAAAACACTCCATCATTTTTGGACTCAATTCACACAAATAATGACTAAAATTATATACATGTACTAAAAACATAATTCACAATAATTCCAAACACTGGTGCACAGAAATTAAACACCATTTTGGTGGATTTTCCAGTTGTCCAATTAAGTTGCGAGGCAGAATCTTCCTACTGAGCTCGCCATCTCTCATTATGGAGGACAAACGTGATTTCTCTTTAGATTTTATTTTTGGGAAATTAAACTGCAAACCAGGAGATGACTTAGAGAAACAATCCTAAATGAAGCTGATGTGTAATTTTAGCCTGAGAGCAGGGAGGAAGAGGTTTAGATGCCCTCTCATCATCTTCCTCTCCAGGTTTTTCACAAATGTTTTCAGCATCACTCTTATCCAAAGTTCCAAACTAAAGTCTCTAAAGTGCTCCGAGGAAACTGGACAGATAAACACATGGAAGTGCCTCGCAAGGAGAAGAATCCGATAAAATGCAAAGCAAACACACATTTGGACGAGATGTTTCACCTAATACGGGGTGGAAAACTGTATTATTTTCTACTTTCTCTCTCTCTCTCTGTGCATCTGTGGTTGAGTAACTGAGCTTCCTGCACTGAGCTTCAGTACTTTGGCACCTTGGTGTAGTCCTCCGTACGTATGCTCCTGCACAGGCAGATGGACAGAATCATCCCCAGCAACTGTGTCAAACAAAAAAAAACAAGACAGAGCAAACTTTTTTTTATCTTTCAAATCATTTCTTCTGTGTAATAAAGTAGTAACTTGTGCATAAGTTGCATCAGTCTGCAAATAAATGGAAAACATGCATCTCTCCTCTTTCTCTCTCTCTCTTTTCTGAGTTATTTCATTCTGTTTCTTATATTTACATTGTTTTATATTTATACGGTTTTCTTCTTGTTTGCTGTTTTATATCTTTAGAATAGATTTATTATATCTTTGTAATTTCTCTGCTTCCCCACCTACAGTACCTGTTACAACCCAGTCATTTGAGGAGAGGAAATCTCTCTTTGAATTGCCTCTCCCGAAGTTTCTTCCATTTTTTCCTTGTATATAAGGCTTTTTAGAGAGCTTGGCTGGGTTGATGTGTTAGTGTGTGTGGATCTGTAAAGCCCTTTTAACCATTATATGTGATACTGGGCTACAAATAAACTTGACTTAACATATAATGTGTAAAGTGCATGAGTTCATTTAGAGAAAATAAAAAATAGCCTCTGAATCTTGGAGTTGGACAGACGGATGATTATGACTTAATATACTGAAAAATTAGCAAATACCACCAAGAATAGAAAAATGCCCTTTTGTGTGGCTAAGCATGACCTCGTTGACCCCCCACCCTCATCCAAAATCCACTTTAGATATCTGGACTGATCAAAATCTGTCTTCTTACAATGGAAATAGGATTATTCAAGTAAAAACGTATAAAATAATAAATTTCTCTTGGTTCTTTATCCAGCTATTTGTTGAAGCCTCATTGGAGCCACAAACATGCAAAGAATGTCAGCTCAACAAATATTCATTTTAGATTTCAGCCATATCATAAAATGATCGTTAAGGAAACTATTATGGAAGTCAAATTTCTGGTATTGATGAAATTATCTCATTCGGTTTGTGGGCTTTGATGTAAGTACTTTTTAATTTTTTCATATCAATTATGAAATTCTGAACACAAAACAATTGTTACCATCATATAAGTGAACCAAATAAAGAAACTGTATTTTAATTTTTAAAAAATGGCCCTTGGTCTATCTTCAGCGGAGGCTTTAACTTCAATGTTGTAAATTTGGTCATGAAATATTTATTTTATTCTTCTACTTCCTGTCCTGAGCTGTGCATGTGCCCATGTGTCGAGACAGGCAAAGGTAAAATCCTGAAGTTACCAATTATTTGGAAATAAAATATGCAAAAATAAATGACGTTTAAACACACACACACACACCACACTTTTAACCACACGTTTAATTCGCCACACAGCTAATAATGCTGATATGTTTATGTCTGATGGTACCTCAATAACAGCCACTCCGAGGCAGACGCCCAGGATGACGCCGATATTGGTGAGAAGCCAACTCTCCACGCTGGCAGCACAACCCTAAACACACCGTGACAGAACAACCATTGACAAAACAGCTTGTTCACAGCAAATATGTTTGTGTTTAAAATCTTACCCATCACATAATTTCTATTAATACTACTGTAAATGTATTTGTTTTCATGCTCCATTAAACACAATGTATGGCATCACTGAATTCAACGACCACCTGTAATGTGAAAAGATGGCTGCTGCTGATCAACTGAGAATCAACGCTGCACTTTTAGCTTCTTTCAGATTGTTTTTTGGATGAACGTTAGAGTGGATGGATGAATGGATGAATTTTAGAGTCTTTTTATAGATCTTTAATGCTCTCAAATTTTTTTCTTTATGGGGGGTTGCTGCGGGATAAAGCACTTGCCCGTCGTCACAACGACCTGGGTTCGCTCCTCGCTATATCAATAGGGAAACAGGACATTCCAAATTGGGGATCATTTTGTTAGAATCTGTTCAGCGGTATCTGAGTTCTCATCTGACAGTCGGATGGAAGAAAAGGGTTCACCAGTGCTCCACCCATCCATCCTTTCATCCTGCTGGGGGGCGGGAGACACGAATGGGTGAGGATGTAAAAAAAAATGCTGTTTACCGTGTCGTAAACGGGCCAATCAGGTGTCAGGGCCTCGCAGAAGCCGTNAAAAAAATGCTGTTTACCGTGTCGTAAACGGGCCAATCAGGTGTCAGGGCCTCGCAGAAGCCGTTGTCAGAGGAGTTTCCTGTGGCCAGAGAGAAGTTCTGACAGGAGCAGGGGAATATCAGCTGAGAGCTGTTGATTATGACCATGTTGCCGCTCCAATCCATACGACCGTTCCAGCCACAGCACGCCATCTACAGAGAGGGGAGAGGAGGAGGAGGAGGAGGAGGAGGAGGAGGAGGAGGTGGTTATGGAGTAATGAGCTTTGTGAAAATAAAGGAGGCAAGGACGCAAGGACACTAAAAATACTGTGATTATCTGAAATGGAGAAAGGTATCAGGCCATGAAAAAGTACTTTTCAAGGGTATTTGTGTGGAATGAACACACTATAAGTGAAATCAAAGTGTTGACTTTGGAAGCTGAGAAAAATGGACCTTGTGCTTCCACATCAATTCTCCTGACAGATGGGAAATGAAAAGCTTGGCAGGAAGCTTCTTCATCGGGTTTCTGATTGACAGACGACCGCAGCTCACTGTGACGTAAATATGTTCCTATCCAGACTCATAAATTAACCTTAAGCTCGATAAATGAGTAATAAAGCTGCTGGAACTGCCTTTATCTGATTAACGACAGGTCACAATCCACCGTGTGTATGCACTCCTTAGTGCACAGAAAAGTTAAGTTATATTAAAGAAGGAAGTGAATTAACTCCAACTTTAAAGGACCATACCAACCATTTTGCATGTTGGAGCCTAATATATTCAATTTCATACACGTAACGTTACTGACAATCATTTCCCAAAGCATACTACTGGAAAGGTGAATTAAAAAAAAAAAGTTCCTACCTTCCAGACCGCCACTGGTTTCAGTTCATTCTGGTACGCTATTAAACTCAACTAGTTGATACTTGAAACGTTCTTGGGATAGGTAATCCATCATCATGAACAAGATGTGTATTCAGGTTTTTTTTTCGAAGTTACGTAATTTTAGCGGTTAAGCGCAATAAAAAGCGCGGAGTGATCTGAAAATGCTTCCTAGTGGTGCATTCAAGTGCTGTAGTGAAGAACTGACAACAGGAAACATTTTCAGAATATGTCAATAATACTTAAACTGAATGTCCCCCTGAAGGATTGGAACACTTCTTCAGTTCTTTTCTGTCTTCTCTCTATTTATTCAAAAGTATTTTGCGTTTTCAACACTATAATTAAGACTTAAAAGCATGAATCTGAGCTCACCGTCCTCTGGATGAAGTCCCAGGCCTGCTCTGTGGTTGTGTTCTTTCCAGGATAGTCGTCCAGCACTTTGGTAACGATCTTGGACATCTCCTCATTTAACTGAAACAAAAAGAGGTTGCGGGTAAAATAAGTGTTGTATCATAAACAGGTTTACAGCTCGACTTTGAATAGGAATAGTGAGTGTTTGTCACAGGAAAGTGGAGTTTCGAGTGACGTGAAAGTGAAATGATGACTGACTTATCATGTCAGGCTAAATGAAACATTCAGACAACAATCATAGCCAAAATCCAAAAGATATTGGCTATAATGTGGAGAAGAAGCGACTTAATTCCCATCTATTAATTTAACTTTACTTTTAACAATGTCACCCAACACAGACACTTCCTAAATATCAAGATTCCTGTGGGTCGTCTTCATGTTTGAATTTTGCTATGTTTTTATAGCAGCAAAGGAAGTCTGCCGTCTTACTTTCAAATAAATTTCCACGGATCGTTTTTCTGCACAATCGCTGCACGTTGGCCTCGTTTGTGCACATTGTGTAACTCACAGAATCTCTACAAATCATAAGTTCTAATCACTGAGCTCAAACAAATTCAGGATGAGTGGTGAAACAACTTTGAGACTAAACCTCAAGCCCAGTTGTTCTGAACTATTCCTGCTAGATAATAAACTGCTTGACCACGAACCTTCATAGACGTTATAACCTTTGCTCACTTTGCTATGTATGAGGCTGAGAACTTGCTCATTTGTAGAGATATAGTTTGTCATGGCCATCAGAGCTTCCCTTGCGTCATCTTTGTGAGTTTAGCATGGCACTAAATACAGAACGCTTTGACGTTTCAAACAGGAGGAAGTCATGAATTATTCTACAATTTAAAAAAAAATCCAAAACATGAAATTTATTGAAACTAAAACATTCGACAAAGACCGACCTCTAATTTCCCTTTGCCCTTAACGATGCAGTCACAGAGCATAAATTTTACAGAATTTACGCTCTGTGACTGGATGTTCCTCCTCACCGGCCTTTTGGGACTTTGATGACATTGACTTTTTTCAACCAGCCTGAATTTTATCAGAAGCTCTGCTCATTATTTGTACATAAGATTCTACTGGAAGAGTTTTGTGCTAATTTAAGGAGCTGGGAACACTTGACTGTCATGCGACATTAACTATGAATGCAACGTTTACAGCTTTACAGCACTGGATTTCGGCGAAAAAGCAAAACACGATGAACAATGCTGCATGTTAGTGTTTCTCCAACAGGTTTCATGTGTGACACTGAAGACCAGGTGCAGCAAATCTGTGATTGATGGTGGATAAACCAAAAGCCCAAACTCCCAACCCAGTGTGCTGAGACGGTCTGATCTGCAGCAAACATGACGTTGCATGCAGGAAAAGCAGATCCTTTCTCAGAAGGCTCGACTCAAAACTCAGCTTCGCAGAATGCCGTGGCTAAGAAAGGAAATGAGCTTCCAACAAATATTCAGACTGAATAAACGTGGATCCGACTGTGCTCTGAATTCCTGCTTTTTTTTCTGTTTTTTTTTTTTTAACAGCAGATTCAAGTCAGATGGTTTATAGCGAAGCAGAGACGAGCAGCTGGATCAGTAAGGAAAACCTCAGTTCAAAATCCTGTTCGTCTCAGCCAAGATGACGTCTGGTCCAAGCCTCAGAGAGATTCTGGTTTAAAGGACTTAAATGTTTAAATGATTCTGCTCAGCGTTTAAAGGATCATACCGGTGATTGTAAATGTTTGAGTCCAATATATGCAACCTGCATACATGTTGTGTTACTGAAAACCAGTTTCCAAAATATGCAACTAGTGTGGTACATTTTAGAATTATTTTTCCTACCTTCCAGACTCCATTGGTTTCAGTTCATTCCAGTATATTATTAAAATCAATTTGTAGAGACTTGAAACATGCTTTAGACATGTAATCCATCACAGCGAACACTTTATGGTTTAACTGATCCAACACAGAGCTTCACGGAAGACAATGTATGTCTTCGCCAGGAAATATAATCCCAGGAGAAGACAGCTTTTACTGAGAAATGAAAATGGCTGTGCCTTTTACAATCATGCATAAGTGTTAGAAGGTGAGACAATGAATTTTAAAGTTGATGTGTCACCTGAACATCTGAGTTTTATTTGAAAGAATAACATAAAATATGATTGTATTCAGGTTGTATGTATTGGGCTCAAACATGCACGATCGCCGGTATGGTCCTTTAAGTATTCTGACGACTATTTACTATAACTGCTTCAAATATGCCTTCAGAACTTTGATGTAAAAAATATCAATGTACTAGTAAACTAAGAGCAACTCAATTACAGTTACAAATGTAATTTTATACCTCTATTCTTTCTTATACCCTCTGGAAAACACCTCAGACCGTACTCCAGAGGGCACTGCAACACCAAATGCTGCCAGTTTCTACTGCAGGTATTATCTGAACCATGTCTCGCTGTAACAGACAGAATTATTTTCTGTTCTGTTTTCTGTTTGTTTTTGATGCCATGTTCCGTCAAATTTTGGGTTTGAATACAAATCCAACTCAAAATGTTATAATCATCTCTTGTCAACATTTGCTATTCATAATGGAAACGTCCAGGTGAGACTTACAAAGGGGAAACTCCAGTGTTGCTTATGTTGGCTATGCATGCTGTGTGGAGAAGAAAAGAACAAAAAAAAAAAAAAAAAANAAAAAAAAAAAAAAAAAGAAAGTGACATCACTCACCACATCCTTCTGGAAGTAGATAAGAGCGCCGGCTGCTATCTGAGCGAGGAGGATCAACAGGAGGCAGGTGAAGTACTGAGAAGGAAGGAAACAAGGTGAGATATTAAAAAAAAAAAAAAAAAAAACCACCACCAGAGGACGAGACACGTCAAAAAAGTGTAACTCCACATCTGTGGATCCTACCAAGGTGATTGACAAAAACACTGAGCTTTTAGGTATTACCTTCATTATAATATTAGAATAATTATTACATTAATGATGGTTAAACTTGTATTAATCAGCATTTTATAGATACTGGATCATTCTGTAATGTGAAACAAAAGCTGCAGAGAATTATCACCAAACCTATTTTAGCTCCTTGTTTTGTAAAAAAAAAAAAAAAAAAAAAAAAAGCGGTAATAGTTTGACTATACATCAGAGATATTCACGAGTCACTAAATTAGAGTCCAAGTCAAGTCCAAGTCTCAAGTCTTTGTGGTAGAGTCCAAGTCAAGTCTCGAGTCTCCATGGTGGTTCCAATTTGACATTACTGTTTACTGAAAAATTAATGGCCTATATTTTTTTTCTAGTAACTGACAGGACTAAATAGGAAGCACCATTAAATCTGAGATTTACTTACAAAACAGTTAAATTTTAAATGAAGAAAAACCACAGTTAACAATTCAATTTAAATAAAAAAAATTATTTTTCACTTGAACAGCTCAAAAACTAACACAGTACATGTGAGTGTAACTGAGCTGAAGACAAGGAGGACACAACTACTAGACCTACTGTAGTTTTGTAGGGATTATTTCAAGCTTTGAAAATCAATGTGTTTTAACTCGAGCTGTGAATCAATTTAAAAAATTAGTTAGAAAAATTGTAAGAAACCTGTTTTGTTACATTTGTTGTATATGCACACTTATAGATCATGCAAACGTTCAGCCACTGCAGGTCTGCAAACATTTTAACTGATGTTAAGTTGCACTTTATGTTTGAAGTTCGGTGTGTAAAAAATCAGATTATGGCTTTGATGGAACATCAGAGTCTGCTTACGCAAACATAAATAAAACATTTTCACAGAAATTCACGTGTGTGGAGACAGACTAGTTGTGAATGAACGATGTGAGTGTGTACAAAAAAGTTGTGCTGCAAGCATGACAACGAGGTCACACAAAAAGCCTGGATATCCGAGTATGGCTTTGAAGGAGAAAACGGCATGAAAACTCAAACGTGTGTGTGACACCGAGGTTACAAGGCAAGGCAAGGAAAATTTATACATATAGTACTAATCAAACATAAAGGCAATTCAAAGTGCATAAAGCATAAATACTTGACCCTGTCTTGATAGCTGTCTCTGATAGCCAATAAGAAGAATGCTTTCTATTGGCTATCCAATCAGAAAGGAACATTTACCATTTCATTAAAGTCAAACTGTCCAGTCAGGGTTTAAGTTGTTCTGGTGCATACTCTGGTCCAAGTCATCACGACTGCGGACCCAGTAGTAAAAATCTGTGCTTGTAATTTCAACATCACACACACAGTGTTGGAACTGTGTGTGTGTGTGTGTTGGTTCTCACCACTCACCAGGCCGAGCAGACAGCGGACCTCATAAATGGCCCCCAGGCAGCCCAGGACGCCCATGACCATGGAGAAAGCCCCGACTCCAATCAGGATGTAGCAGGCCACCTTTACAGCTGTGGAGTTATCTGTGGAGAAACGACAAAAGAGACAAAACTTTAGGAAATGCCTTGATATGGCACATATGACACTGCCCTGCATGTGTGTGTGTGCGTGCGTGTGTGTAACAGCCTGTAGCATAGAGTTCGTGGTACTCCTCCAAATAGTTTATAAGTTTTAATGTTGGAATGGCTACACAAAATGTCTGCAACAGTTAAGAAACAGCAATGAGTGACTCCAGACATTTCAACAGTTTTGACTCCAAATGTCACATTTTTGTCTCATCACATTTTTGAGCCAATCAGCTGCCAGCGACACAGTCCAGTGGTTCTCAATCTTGCTCCTAGACACCTACAGCACTGAAGCCATCGTTGATGTATGTTCCTATTGCTGATAAATGACTGAAAGAAGGTTTTTCTGTTTCGTGTAGATCATTTTTGGACGCACACCACCAGCTCTGAGCTTCATCCATTCAGGGGTTTGCGTCCTTCTGCAAACAATCCAGTGCCATAATTTTCTTGGATTAACTGAAACTGTGATTAAAAAAAGACAATGATTCCCACCGACGTATCACATGACATGGAAAACCTCCTGACTGGATCATGGATTCATCCTGGCGTTGGCTCAGGCAGTGATGGATTATCTCAGGACTTTTTCCAGAGTGTGTGTGGAGACAAAGGAAAGAACTGGAGTGTGCACTTCTACGCTGGCAAGTAAAAGGTGCTCTGAGTGTGTGTGTGTGTGTGTGTGTGTGTGTGTGTGTGTGTGTGTGAGAGAGAGAGAGAGAGAGTCTACACTCTGCAAAAAACACTCCAAGTTGCTCCAAAAAAAGGGATCAAGAAGCATCAACTCTGCTGTGGTTTGAGTGCAGAAGTGTGTTAAGACTTACACACTGTCCAGACATCAACCACAGAAAGAAAACACTTCATGACGCCAATTCAAAACCTGAGACGACTCTACATCATCAACCTTCGCCAATTTACATGTGATTCATCAACAACTTTCCGTGTTGCTTTTCACCACTTGTGAGGATTCAGTCACAAAGAACAAATGCAGGTTTTGCTCAAACAGCAGGTCGGAATGAGAGCATCCAGCCTGAGTTCTCCCTGCCGGAGTTCATGCGACCTCAGGGAATCATGGGATACTTTGGGGGATCAGAGAAGCAGGGAGCAAAGCCTGCAGCTTCAAACCAAGACAAAGAGAAACTCTGGAAGTTTATGATGGAAAAATGGTCTAAGCAGGAGGAGGGGTGGTGCTGAGGAAATGAAAGCATGTGTGTGTGTGTTTGTGTGGTCCTTCTTACATGTAAACACGTGTGGGGTCGATCTACACGTCAAAGGCTCAGTTTAATACTGGAATACAGATGGCTGCTGAGTTATGATAGAGCCTCCACATGTACCTCTACATGTACTACAGTACATACAGTACATGAAGACAAAAATCACACACACATTTCCACTATTCCTCACCTTTGGCTACCTCTAGCAAACTTGTATTCAACAATAGTGAAAATATAACAAATTATTACTTCTTGTTACTGAGTCCTATTTTTTTTTTTTTAAATAACTGGGATTATTCAAACCCATTCCCTAAATAAATTTACTTGTTTCAGGAATTTTCTAGAAATGGGTGTCAGCATCTTGAAACTAGAAGTTCACTCAGAACAACAGTCTTCTGATTTGGCTTTTATATGTACGGTGGCCGTGAAGTGCAAAACACAAACACATTTACAAATCAGAAAACACTTCAACAAATTCAGAAACACTTTAATGTTTGATGAAACGGAAAAGGTAGGGACAAAGATTCATGTTGGTGATTGGACAGCACTCATGTCAGTTACTTTCTTTTCCAAAAGAACTGAAAGAAAAAATAGGAAAATATCCGCCTCATCCTCTCTGTTGTTGCTGGTCCCGCAACAACAGAGAGGATCTTTTAACACTGGGCTTAAAACTTCTCACAACACTTCAGAGGAGTTATAATATATATATTTGTGTGTGATATATACATATATGTATACACACACACACACACACACTATATATATATATATACTTTTGCAGTTCCTTTGAAAAAAGAAGAATGACAAGAATGTTTGCCCCTACCTTTTCCATTTCGTCAATCATTAGTGTTTCCGAAATTGCAAGTGTTTTCTATAAATTGTTTTCTAAATTGTAAAAAAAAAATTTCTAAATTGTAAAAGTGTTCCCGAATTTGTTAAAGTTTTTTCTAAATTGTAAAAGTTTTTTCTAAATTATAAAAGTGTTTTCTAAATTGTAAAAGTGTTCCCAAATTTGTTAAAGTTTTTGTAAATTGTAAAACTGTTCCCAGACTTGTTGAAGTGTTTTCTGAGGGTAAATGTGTTTTGTACTTTGTGTTTTGTACTTCACGGCCACCGTATTTTCGCCCATATAAAGCCAGACTTTTAGGCTCCATTTACAATATGTATCTCCAGATATACTATCCAGATAAGGAAAAAAAAAGTGAACGTGAGGTGTGAATTCAGTGTGAACTCATTGTGATCTGTGCAACATGACCTGCATAGACGTGCATAGACGTGCAAACCGCTGACTGATCAGATCTAATTTCTAACTATTCATTGCAAACGCAATCCGACACATTCATGAGATAAAATCCACCCACGAGTTGAAAACACCACCCACTCACTCTCTTTAATAAAGTTATTTTGAATCAGGAGTTGCAACTTGCCATAGTTGGATACTTGCAATGACAGCCCATGTTAAAAAAATATTAGTTATTTTTTAAATGGATGCAGCTCGTCCATGGAGCAAAGAAGAAACACAAACCATGTAATGACCTGACTATGAGATCCAATCACAGCGCAGCAAAATCCAGACAGGATTGCTTTTAATGGTAGATGTAAACGGAGCCAATTAGGTGTCTCGTTTCGCTGATTCTGACTCAGCTTTCATAGGCTGATTTCATCTCTCACATGCTGCACTGATTCATTCCAGCATCACTGCGGTCATCTGTGAGGGCATAAAGGCCACGAAAATGTAACGCGGACCATCAATACGTCTCATTTATGTCCAGACACAAAGACAAACTGTCCACTGCTGTCGGCTGCACGTAAACCCGCTGCTGTGGAGTCTTCATGTCGTATGACTGCATCCTTATCCCTGAAATCCCTGCACTCACACTGCCTCTCAGACCGGCGATGTAGTGTATGAGCGTGCGCGTGCGTATGTGTGTGTGTGTGTGGTGATGAGTAAGGCAGTGAGCGCACTCGGCTGATGTGATGCATTCAGATGCTGAACAGAGCAGAAAGAGCTCAGTGTGTGAGGGGACGACACCTGCGAATCAGCCGAAGGACAAACATCCTCAGTGACACTCTTCTGTTCTGACACACACATACACACTCTCTCTCTGAGGACTCGCACTCTGTCTCTCTCTCTCTGACTGTCTCTCTATTACACTTTCTCAGTGTGTGTCTATATTTCTGACTCCCTCGTCTTCTCTGAACCAACTCTTGTTCAGTTCTCTCTCTCTCTCTCTCTCCCTCCCTCCCTCCCTCCCTCCCGCTCCCTCTCAATGACCATAGCGGAGCATTAATCTAACATACACGTGTTTTTGTGCTTGTGGGGGAACACGATTACCGAGAGGAAATCCCCAAAAACTACAGGGACAACATCAAAACTCCACCAGGGCCAGCACAGGCTTCGAACCCCGGACCTTCCTGCTGTGTGCAAAAAAATAAAACCCACACTGATTCAATTCTACTCTTGCTTGCTGCAGCACTGCTGTGCACACTGAGCGGAAACAGGGCGTTTTAAGGCCCGCTCTGTTCTGATTGGCCTTGTGTGTCAGGGCCATACAAAAAAACCTAAGATTATGTCTCTCTGTCTCTCTCACACACACACACACACACACACACACACACAGGGAGCCGGCAGCCAGAACTTGGCCTGTTTTCAGCCGATTAATCATGCCTCCATTTGTTTTGCCCTACATGTGGATTAGTGTAAAGACTCCACTGGAAAAACAGGAAAAATCATTTGCCATTTGTGACTTTGTTCTGTTGCGCTTGTGATGCTAAAATCCAGCCGGAGGGACGTTGTCAGTGTCTTTATATGAGTTTGATTGCCTTATCTTATCTATTTTTTTTAGTCAAAACAGCAGATATGGAGATTTGTTCACTGAGTGCCTCAAAACACAGAAATGAAAGAAAAACGTGTCATATGAGGAAAACCTCTAAAAGAATCGCACCATTTGCCAAGTATGAATGGTAAACAGTCAGAAAAATTCCCGTCTGAGCCAGTTTTCAGTTTTAAAGAGAGAAGCGTTCTGGTTTTACTTGGTTACGCTGACTGAAAGGAAAATAAAATCAGATACAGGCACTTACTGAGGATGACGATGAAGCTCTGATTGTCCAGGAGAAGCCAAAGTCCAAAGCCCATGATGACAACCCCTAACAGCTGGAAGACACACACACACACAGGTCAGCTCAACATGTGAAGTATTCATGCACATTTGAACCTAATGGACGTGTGTTATTCTGCCCAGTAAGAAGTAAGGAATACTAAACTAATAAAAGTCTGGATTACTACACTAGCAGTGCTTGAAGTGGGCCGATATGCACCGGTAGACAGTAACGGGACCTCTGTGATTTTTATTTCAGAGTACTGGGACATTTTCAGGAATACCGGAACCTCTCATAAATTTTCTGTACTCTACTGCAGAACAACGAGGAAAATAATCATAGATGTAGAAATAATAGCAAAGGTTGCAGCCGGACGAATTAAATCAGGGACCATGTATTTATATACGTGTATATACTGGTCCCACCTGTGACCGACCCGTTGACCAGCCAATGACCAGCACACGGATAAGTACTCTGGGAATATTGAAATATTCCGTTGTGGACATTTGGAGCTGCTCTACCTCCCGGCCATTAAACAAAACTATTTAATAAATGGTTTTAAATGTTTTTACTGTGTCATTTATTTCACTTTTTCTTTTGTTTTGGCTAAACAAAATCTGGAATCAGCGTAATATCACAGATCACGAACGAAGGTGAAATACTCACAAAGAAGATGAGGTTGAAAAGGAACAGGAAGTACTTGGTCGCTGTCATGCAGCCTTTCCCCATGGTGGCAGATCTGTGAAGATGAGTCACGATGAAAGTTTAGATAAAACAGCCCAGACCATGTGAAGCGTATTAGTAGTTAAAGTAAATAATTCTGTATGCACCAATACTCATCTTTCTCTTAAGCAGTAATGTTGTAGCAACTAAAGTCCTGTATTAAAAGTTTGTTAGAAGTGAAATATACTCAAGTATCAAAAGTAAAAGCACTTAATTTGATGAAGGATCCCTGCCTCTTATGAAATTCCCCAAAATGTGAGATATCAAAGTGTTGTATCTCATTCCTGCTTTCAGATCAGTTTTAGGCTCAAAGCTCCTCTATAGTTTGAGTAAATTATATAAAATCCTCCAGAGCATATTTCAAAGTCATTGTGTCATCAAGCTGAGGTTCTTGAAACGTTGAGATAAATTATGCATCACCATCTGACCCTCTTAACACTACAACTGAATAAAACTGATAACCAAGAGAAAATGTAAACTGTAAAACAGATTAAGGCAACAAAAGCAAAGAAAAACAAATGGTTCTATCTGCCACCACCACTACAGGAATGAGAACGGCTCATATTCTGACATGACACAAATGCAGCATCCATGTCCCTCTTTTTCCTCCCTCTTTTTTTTCCATGTTCTCTCCATCTCCCTGCAGCCATCCCTCCTGTCTACCTCACTCCATACAGTAATGTTCTCTTACTGTCCAATAAATCAATGAAAATCTGGGTGGAATATGTCGGCTCAATATTTCCTCCTGGCAGCGTCCACGTCCGACCCACATTCCCATCACGTAAATGGGTTACTGTTACAGCGCTGTCTGTGCCAGTTTTGTGTGTGTGTGTGTGTGTGTGTGTGTTGGGGATGAGGGGCAGATGGTAGGTGTTGTTGGCCATGAACAGACAAAGTAAGAAGTCAAACACCAGGAAAGCTTGTGACGCTCCGCATCAGATTCAGTTTGTGTCTCTTCTGCGATCATCAAACTTTAGTACTGGCGATTAAATTCCTGTTAAATTTCCATCCATATATCTACATCCGTCTGTTTTCCACCACCTATCTGATCCAGGTTGTGGAGGCAGCGGGATAAGTAGCCTGATACTTACACAAGAGGCACAAACTAGAGCTAAATGAGCTAAAATGACCCAAAACCTCATATAAACTGCATTTTGGTTTTGATAATTTCATACCTGAGGACAGATTTTAGAGTTGGTCATTCCCAAAACCCGTTCTGAGACTGCTAAGAGACCGCTTATGGTGTCTTCCTCAACTAGCTGAATTTGTCTCCAAAAAGACCTAAAAATGACATCTCTTATCCAACTCTGATTTTAAATTAATTGTAAGAGATATTATGGTCCGGTCCATCAGGTCTTGCTCCTTTTTTTCTTAGTTCGTGGTTATGGAATTTCCATCATCTTCAATTTTGTGTGTTTTTGTGCTTTTAATGTCCTTTTTTTTTTACTCATACAGGTAATTTCGTCTTGTCTTAGCTAATATTATGTTATTTGTGCAACATGTGCAACTTTTTGTGTGCTGCTGTCTTGGCCAGGTCTCCCTCACAAAGCAGATTCCGAGTCTTAAGTGGACTTCCTGGTTAAGTAAAGGTTAAATAAAACAAATAAATGCCCAAAATTTAAAAGTGAAGTGTGTGAAAACACAGCAGTAAACTCTACACACAGATCTGAGCCTAAAATCCCTGGCTAACATTTGACCACGTATATAAAGTGAAAACCAAAAAGTAACAGTCAACGGAGAGCTTGACATCTTAAACTAATGGTGCCTTCGAGGCTCCTCCAGAGCTCTGAATTCCAAGCCTGGAAGTTGTAAACATGACGAGAGCGTTCATGTGCTTTTGGTTGGAAATAATAAAAGAGGCTCTTGTCACAGAGCGGCTGTTGTTTAAATTAAGAAATGCCACGGAGATGCTTTGTGCTACAGCTGCTGAGCGAAGGAGGTAAGTCTGCATCAGGATTGTTCCACCACGTTTCAATAAACGCATCTGGAACGTCTTATAAATCTTATTAACAACTTTAGCAAACTGCAGGGAAGATACGATCGAAAGCTGCTGCTTTATCAACAAATTATCTGTGAGAAAACGTGTGAAGGGATGAAAACAGAAACATGCCATGCTAATTATTTCCAGAACAGAGAGATCTTTTAAAGTTATAAAAGCAGTACGTGTCCTGAATGAGCAGTTAAAAAAAAAAAAACAAAAAAAAACTTTAAAGGGTCATGTTCTGTTTTTAGCTATTTCCCCTCATTTTCATTGTGTAATATAATAGGGAGCATGTGTTGAACAAAAGTTGAGGTTGACGTTTATAGAAACACATAAAGGTGATGCCATCGGTCCTCAGCTGCTCTGAAAGCTTCCAGCTTGATTGGTCCTTTACTTCTGTTGTTACATGTTGATGTGAACATGTAACACATGAATTTACCTGCTAACACACCTGGTTAGACACGCCCATCAAATACATGGGTAACGAGCAAGTATTTGGTCAGCTTCCATCTTTTAAATCGAAGCTAAACCAATATTTAAAGAGCGATCAAGACTGCAGTCGTGAGCGTCTTTGCATTACATCTTGGCTCTCAGGATTTTATTGTTTTTTGATAATGACTGTTTGTTCTCTAGGTTTATTCCTTGGCCTTGGTTACATGAAGAAGCATTTATGTGACCTCATTTGTATTGATATTGTATTATATTGTAGGCTATGATTTTCTGCAAAATCCCAGCTGGGATTTGAAAATTAGCCTCGGCTATGAATGCTGTGATAGTTGGCATTAGTCTATTCTGTGCTCATAAATCAATCCCCACATAAATAAATGAATGAATAAATAAATAAATAAATTTCACAGTGGGTAAGCAAGTGGCCAAGCAGACCAGAGCAAGCTTTTCAGGTAGGAGGGTTTTAAACAAACCCCTCTACCTTAAAAAGTACCTCCATATACACGTTACGTTACTGACATTTCCCAAAATATGCCACTTTAGTGGTAAATTTTAGAATTGTTTTCCTACCTTCCAGGCTGCAATTGGTTGCAGTACATTCCAGTTATTAAAATCAACTTGTAGAGACTTGAAACATGCTTGAGTTACAGAATATATCACAGCAAACAACAGCTAGGTTTTTTTTTTTTTTTTTT
>VXCM01008179.1:0-22579 GCA_014773175.1 Lucifuga dentata
ATGTTTTTTTTTTTTGAGTTATTATATTTTCTGTACAGGAGATTGGTTGAAACTGACTAAACGCTGCCCTCTACAGGTGCTTTTCCACTTTTAAGGTGGATTGGAAAAGTCAGGAGTGTGAATAGGAAGCAAGTTTCAGCCTCGTTAAAAACAATTTTAAAACAATAAGATAAAAACAATAAATTGCAATTCTTTTTGAAGTATTCTGTCATGCTGTGACCAGTCCTTAAAGTTAAAGGATAACTTAGTCGGGGAACCAGATTTAGCTTTACCTGGCCACCCCTTCGGGGTGCTACTGCATGACCAACCCCTTCAAATTTGATCAAAATTGGTTAATTTTAACAACAGTTGCAGATTAAAAATATATAAGCTCCTTTTCACAGGTAATAACATAGCTTAAAGGACCATACCGTCCATTTTGCATGTTTGAGCCTAATATATTCAGTTTTCATACATGTTACGTTACTGACAATCATTTCCCAAAGGATAAAACCGTATTTCAGCTTTCCTGATATTTTGCTAAATCTCTTAATCTTTCAAAATCAAATATTCAAGTGATACACCCACCTTAAAAATCCATGTTTCTCCTGCTAATAGTTACACAGCCTTATGAAGTCACGGTCCTTTAAATTTTTCCATAAACGCAGGTCTTCTTTTGGGACTATATTCCCCGGTGGAGGCATACATTCCCTCCACGCTTTTTATTACATTTAAATGCTAAAATTACATAACTTCTAAAAAAACCTGAATACACGTCTTGTTGGTGATGATGGATTACCTATCCCAAGAACGTTTACAGTATCAACAAGTTGATTTTAATAGCAGAATGAACTGAAACCAATGGAGGTCTGGAAGGTAGGAAAAACATTTTTAATTCACCGTTCCAGTAGTATGCTTTGGGAAATGATTGTCAGTAACGTTACATGTATGAAAAATATATTAGGCTGAATCATGCAAACTGGGTGGTATGGTCCTTTAATGCCACAGGATGACCAAACCTTTAATAATAAAATGAGAAGCTTTGATTTATACTGGCAAACCTGTAAATTCACCTGACATGATTTTTTTTTTTTTAAGGAGGAATTGAATGAAAGTGGCATTGAACTCAACAGGATCAGCACAATGTAAATATTCATCATGTTATAGGGTAATTGTATGGCTTTTACTATGTCGTTTGACAGACAAGTGTGAGTGTGTGTGTGTGGGCGAGAGCTCTTTCATTCTTTTCACAGTGGGTACAATGGGGGTAGTTGTTGGCACCTTTCCAGCACGCCAGCGTGAGGAGGCGAGGGCGAGGAGCCAACACAATGGACACAGCAGTCTGTTAGTGTGCACGGCTAACATATGCACACACTCACACATACACACAAACAGGCATACATACATGTATACCAACCTCAATAAAAGCACGCTGCAGAATTGTGCATAATCTGTCCCAACACATGCAAAACAGCCACATCCTGGCATTCTGTCAGAGTCAGGGCAGCGACATGACATGACATGACATGACAGCATACATGTCATGGATTCCTCGGGGGGGGATCTGGTCCTGCATGACCTTATCTGCTGCTGTGCACGCACCTGAGGAACCTCAACATGCCCTCAATGAAACGGAATATTTGTGATATAAAGCCTGAAATCGAGATAAATCACGTTGGAGAAACATTGGGGGGGGGGCNGGGCGTTCGTGCTCATGCAGCCGGAGTATTTTAGTTTTTATATTTAATTCTTTTTTCCCTAAAGATACTTGTGTGTGTTTTGAGTTGAATCTTGTTGGTTGAAATGTCACATTGAAGGTGAGGGAATCTGCTCTCTATGTAACTCCACAGCTTTTTGATGAAGTTCAGGTTTTTTTTTTTTGNGTCTGATTGGATCGTTCCATCTCGTTGATTTTCCTTTTCTGAAATCATTCTCGAGTTGACTTGACTTGGAATGCGTACTTTGCATCCTCTTCATCTTCCGGTTTTGGAAGAACTTGGACGCTTTTTTAGCCTGATCATCTTGATATTTGGAGCTTTTATCCCGTCTGGAACCGAAGACAAACATTAACATGATCTATGTTTTTAGTTGTAATGTCATTTAAAGGTGGAAAAAGTCTTGATTTCAGGCTTTAACCAGAAAACGACCCCTGTAATTTCATTAAAGGCATGCAGATATACGTACATTTATATAGATCCATATGGATCCTTGTAATTTACCTGTTTCTACACCTGTAGCTCCTATTGCATCACCTGGTCATTTGAAGAAAAGAAATCTCTCTTTGAATAGCTTCTCCTGAGATTTCTTCCATTTTCCTTATATACAGTAATAAGGTTTTTAGGGAGTTTTTCCTCGTCTTCTCAGAGAGTTTGGGCTGGTCAGCAACATTAATGTGAGGGTCTGTAAAGCTTTGAGTCGCTGTGATACTGAGCTACAAATAAATGTGACTTGATCCATATACCAATAAACATGAGAAACATTAGAAACACGCGCTTTTAGAACAACTCTTCCAGAAATAGTCCTCAATTTAAAAAATAAAAAGAAATAAAACAGAACTTCTCTGCAGCTTCTTCATTGCTGTTTGTTCTTCATCTTGCACTAAGATTTCATCCCATCAACAAACAAAACGTCTTCCAAACAAAAAAAAAGAAGCAAGAAAACAGTTAGAACTCCACGGGTTTAAAAGTTTGCAAACTGTAAAGTGAAGGTGTAATAATTAAATATGCATAATTAAAGGCAATTAAAGTTTTCACAGTTAAAGAGACAAAATTCCTGAAATACAACTGAGACAATGATGGAGACGTAACTTGGATTTTAAAGTCTTAATTAAATTGAATTTGGAGCTCGCTAACACACACACACATGTACACAAAACACCTTTTGAAGTGTTTTAATTGGCAAATGATTAAACCTTTCTTTGCTTCTCTGTTTATTCTTCCTGCAACAATTAGCAGTTCGTAATCTTCAACACATCAATTGTTAGCTTTCCCCGGCTTGCATCCTGGAATAACAATACACGACTCTAAATGCAAAGTTCCCAAAGCATCGACACCAGGGATGAGCCGAGTACTTGGATGAAACGAGTATCCGGTACGGATAATGCAGTTTTTACGAGTACCATCCGAGTAAAATGTGTCGCTATCTGTACTCGTGAAGGGAAAAAATTCTGATTGGGTAGGACTTACTAGCTTTGTCACATGGTTGCATGATCATCCAGGCAGCCAATCACAGAGCTCCTCTCTGTCCACACTACCATAGTAGCATCTATTAGCTGTAGTTTAGCATAGTAGCATTCTATTAGCTATAGTTTAGCATAGTAGCATCTATTAGCTATAGTTTAGCATAGTAGCATCTATTAGTTATAGTTGCTATTCTCAGATTTAGGTCAACATTATTCTTAGTCCACAGGTAAATGCACACACGTGGACATTCACATGCAAGATACTGATACTAACGCACATTTCTACTAGCTTCTAGGCTACCTAGCCAGTTAGCTAGTGATTCTTAACTCTCTGGGTTAAGCCCCGCCCACTTCCGGGTAAAGCCTCGCCCATCTAAGTAAGGATATGGATAATTTAGTTGGTTGAACGGATACAGATAATGGTGTACTCGCTCATCCCTAACCGACACGGAACCAAAACGGCTACGAATCACAAGACTTTCACCAAACAAATAATTTTTGTTTATAAATAAGAACCCTCATCGCTCCCAGACTGGATATTATTTTATATTACATATAATATTATGTGTGGAATGGAAGAGAAAACTGATCAAATCTAAATCTGACAGCTGAAAGAAATTCAGCTAAACAAACAAACAGTGCCGGACCTACATATTAAACAGCATCAGGGGCTGTTTAGGGCCCCGCGACCACCGTGGGCCCCCCTACCAAGGGTTCCTTTAGCTATCCAAAAACAGATTTTGATGGTTTTAGAAATAAAAACCCTGTAAAACCCTGGTGTTCGAAACCAAAAAATTCTACAAAATTTGTTTTGGGCCCCCAAAATACTAGATCCGGCCCTGAACAGCCAGCTCCCGGATTTTATTTGTGTCAAAGTAAGAAAACACTGTGTAAATTTGCCACATTAGAAGTGTAAATATTGCATTTAAAATTGTACTTAAGTAACAGTACTGTAATATGTTTGCTACCAAGTACAAAAAAGTAAAGCGTGTGATGATAATATGATAAACACCTTCAGTGTTAAATTACTGCGACATTAAAAGCACAATTCTTTAATTTAATGTAAAGGAATGGGCAGCCCCAACAAAAACACACATTAAAAAATTGGAACTTTCATCATGTTAAAATGGTTAAGAGATATTTTAATACACTGATTAATATAGAAAAATCTAAATTAATCCTATTTTCACATTAATATGATAAAAAAAGTCCCATAAGTGTATAATATAGAGAATTTTATGATCTTATCGCATTTTGATTATAAATTCTGAATCTAATATTGAAATATTATCTATCGCATTAGAAGTTTCACAAAATGGAAATACTCAAGTGAAGTACCAGAACCTCAAAGCAGTATTTAAGGAAGTATTTGAGTAAATGTACTTACAGTAGTTACTTTTCATTTTGCCATCTGAGACCTGAATTAATGTGATCATAAAAATTACTAATGGACTCTTGAATATGCAAAGTTTTAATGCTGTAACTGGTTCCCGTAGTACTACTTCTACTTTTATACTTGTATATTTTACTAGATATTTATAATTTATACTATTATAGATTATATTTTATGAGCTTGACGATATATTATATTGTTTGAAAAATTCAGTAACTACAACCATCAGTTAAATATGGGTAAAAGGAGAATATTTCTGAAACATAATGTAGTAGATGTATAAAGTCTCACAGAATGGAATACTAACTAAAGTACCAGTAAGGCGACTTTACTCGAGTAAATGTACCTTTACTGCCTGATATGTTGTAAGGAGAAGAGCTCTGATACTTTCCACAGCGAGACTCAACGATAGCGACGCCGTGATTTCAGAAAACAATTAATCTAAGACTCAATACAACTCACAGGCAGATGTGTGTGTGTGTGTGTGTGTCTGTGTGTGTGTCTGTGTGTGTGTAACTTGACAGCCTGCCACACAATAGGGGTCCAAGTGAGTGTGAACTCTATTCGTTCCCACAGCTGCCATTAACAGACGGAATGAACAGCCTCTTGCTAATAAAGTGAATAAATAAATAAGGCTTAAGAGGCCATGTTTACCTCCCCAGTCTCTGTCGATTAGTGTGACTTCATAAAAAGCAGAAAAGCTTTTGGTTCATGACTCACCATGTATGTGTGGATTAACTGCTGCCAGTCGCTGTATTTAACTTTACCTCAGGAATCAAGGACGTCTCCAGCATTTTCAGGGCCTTAAGTTTGCCTTGTAACGCTGTATTTTCATGCAAATTTAACAGATATTTACAGATAACCAAATTTTATCAACACATCACACATAAATGGACACGCTACATGATTGAATTGAAGACAGAATGGCGTACATGTTGTTTATGCGTCATCATGAGACGCATGAATGCTAACTTTGGTTTTTGATGCTGATTATTGCAGGATCAGACCATCTTAGTTTTTTTTAGAAGTTATGTAATTTTAGCGTTTAAAAAAGCGTGGAGTGAATGTATGCCTCCACCGGGGAATATAGTCCCAAAAGAAGACCTGTGTTTATGGAAAAATTTAAAGGACCGTGACTTCATAAGGCTGTGTAACTATTAGCAGGAGAAACATGGATTTTTAAGGTGGGTGTATCACTTGAATATTTGATTTTGAAAGATTAAGAGATTTAGCAAAATATCAGGAAAGCTGAAATACGGTTTTATCCTTTGGGAAATGATTGTCAGTAATGTAACATGTATGAAAACTGAATACAGGCAGTCCCCGGGTTACTAACGAGTTCTGTTCCTATAGCTGTCTTTAAGTCGGATTTGTACGCAAGTCAGAACAGTTACGTAAGGTGTGTATCTAGCGTCTATATTTTACCTTTCCATGCATAAGAAACACTTCCAGATATACTAGAACATCTTAAAATAATAATACCGCTGAACCGCTGACGACGCATAATGTTTTGACGTGTGTCGCAAAGTAGTGCGCCGTTCATTATTATGAATCATTGTATGTAACTCAAATTTTTAATTTAATAGGCTTTATGGTTGTCAGTTTGTAAGCTGGACATTTGTAAGTCAGGGACTGCCTGTACATTAGGCTCAAACATGCAAAATGCGTGGTATGGTCCTTTAAGGCAATTTTTTTTTCTTTAAATGTGACGTAGAGACCAGAATTAGCTTGAAATTAGCATAAATTGGAGTAAACTTACTCCAAGCAACTGACCAAGATCAGGAGATTGGAAATGGCTTTATCAGGCATGTAAACATTATAATCGAAGGAAGCAACCTCTGCGTGTTTTTACGCAATTATCCTCGTCATGTATGTTCAGCAAACTGCAGAATCCTGTTAATTCCATCCATGTTTTGGTCACATTATTGGCCTAATCGGAGTATAACGTACATAAAACTGCCGCTGTGGGACTCTGTAACATCTGAATGAGAGGCAGAGTGTTTTCCCGTCTTTTCTGGAGGCGACTTGAGCCACTTTCTGAAATCCATTTTGGATTAAAACAATTATCATATAACAATTAGATAACTACTGATATGCGCAAAACAGAGTCCCGCACTACAGTGTGTGATTTCGTCCAGCAGTGTATAATCCCACCTAATGTAAAGTAGTTACGTAGGTGGATGCCCAATAATTACCTTTATTTACTTCTTTGCACTTTCTGTATTTTTAGTATAAAAATATTTTCTCAAAACAGATGTGCATATATTTGTTTTAATTATACATCAATGGAAAATTAGTTTGAAATTAACCTGAATGTCTATGGCGGGCCGAGCAATCTGATTGGGCGAGCCCGGTGGCGACGGGTACGTGACTGACACATGCTGTTTAGTGATTTAACTGCACATAAAATGCAAATAATAGGACAACAGGAAATATAATAAAAAATATTGAGATTACAACCAAGTGGGATTAAAGCCGATACGTCGTATATCCAGTTCAATCTGCTGACCTACAGCTATGAAGGATGATGGAAGAGGAAGACGAGCAGCAGCATGTTTAGCTGGGTTTGAAAGACTGTAGTGCATAACGGAGAGTGAATGGAGATAGAGAAGGAGGGATGGAGGGGAAGGAGGCGGAGGGATGGAGGGCAACAAGATGGAGAGAGGCTGCCTGCACATACTGTCAAGACAGTTAATATAAGGTTTGGAGATAAGGCCCCACAGACAAACACTGACCAAATCAGGCGTTTCAGCAGCGAAGCCTGAGCTGTCAGTCAGCCTGAGAGACAGACCAACAATCAGCACTCTGCCTCTGATAAGGCCTCTACTGGGCGCGTGCAGGAAATAGCCAATCCGCAGTCGGCCCTGGCAAGCAAGGGGAGGAGGCGAGGGCAGTGATGGAGAGTGAAGGGGTGAGAGAGGGAGTGAATATAGAGAGACAACAAGTGAGGAAAAGTGGCCTATAAATTTAGAGAGAAATGTGGGCAAAGAGTAAAGGATAAAACCTGAGAGAAAGGAGGAAAAACAGGATGATTTTCTCCCTGAGAGCTCTCACACGGAAAGAGATTCACGAGAGACTATAAGTGATGGGGTAAAAAAAAAAAAAAGAGTGTGAGGTGTGTGATATCAGTTCTTAAAATAGTGACTCTCCCCATTTTTTGTCACCTGGGAGTAGCTTGCAGAGAGGAGTGTGAGAACTTGCTTTAGACCAACACCTTCCATTAATGATTTGCCAACAGCTTTGACTGCCTCATTCTTCAGCACACCCCGTGCTTCCCTCACGCACAATAGCATCATTTCATCCTCTCTATTGATTAATGGTGCATATAGTGTTTACGTGTGTGTGTGTGTGTGTGTGCCTGAGTGAAGGATAACACTCCTCCTTTAATAAAATAGTCTGTGCTCCCTATGAAATTCC
Source organism: Lucifuga dentata (assembly GCA_014773175.1). Classification (NCBI taxonomy): domain Eukaryota; kingdom Metazoa; phylum Chordata; class Actinopteri; order Ophidiiformes; family Bythitidae; genus Lucifuga; species Lucifuga dentata. The sequence goes on from VXCM01008179.1 coordinate 7,971, forward strand.
CTCATAACAAAATAAACACATCCAAAACGCTGCAGGAATGAAGGTGTGGAGAGGCCGGGCAGGTACGTCAGAGCCACACTGCCCCCTGCGGTTCACACGAGGAACTGCAGCCTGGCAGCAAGTTGGAAGAAAATAAATTCTCAGCCGTTTACCTTTGTCAAACACATTTAGGTTCCTCCAAGCAAAGCAGTGGGAAACACCGACAGCTGGTGGAGAGCGTGTTTTTGGAAGGAGGGCGCCTGAGCTTCCTTCATCGAGAACCAAACTGCCATTAGCATGACCGCTGCTAACAGTGGGAACCGTAAACAAGCTAATCACCAAGGGCCTATTTGTATTCTCATTTGCGTTTGCATGCACTGATGTGCAGAGAAGTGGCATGTGTGAGCGGGCGTGCACATGCATGTACATGTGCATCCAGAGAAATGGCCTATGGAGGCGAGAGGGTGGGGAGGATAGGGGTTGGATGTGTGTGTGAAAGGGTTAAGTTCCCTCCCTGGCTGCATGCTGCTTTCTCTTGCTCTGTCAAGCCCCATTAAACCTGCTACAGCACGGCAATATGCTGCCATCAATTACAGGCACGCTGCCATCAATGCAGAGAGAGAGCAGAGCAGGAACACATAAACAGGACAAACGGCCACATAAAAGACCTGCAGCCTCCTCTCACTCACACACACACACACACACACACTCACTCTGCATCACCACCGGGCTGTGTTGGTGAGTGAGTGGATGCTTTGTTTGAAATACACACACAGGACAGAAAAAAAAATCAAAATTCAAACATTTCACATTACTTTCATTCATAATACTTATTATGGAAGCGAATATCTGAGGCTGGAATGACACTTAGGCCAGATTTAAGGCGGAACTATGGAAAGCCAAATGCGCCAAAATTAAGTATATAAAAACGATATTATGCAATAAACAACTCTATGCAAAAGTCATTATTATCATGAAATCTTATTTCATAACAACTTTTATTTTATAATGCCATTTTAAAATCTTTTTAATTCATAACCCCGTTTTTAATTCATAACATTTTTATTTCATAATGTCCCATTTTTAAGTCTCGTTTTCATTTCACAACACTGTTTTTATTTCATAACACTTTTATTTAATAAAAATAAATAAATAAAAAGAGTTATGAATTAAAAGACATTTAAAACAGGGCATTATAAAATAAAAGTGTTGTTATGAAATAAGATTTCATGATAATAATGACTTCTGCATATTTATTTCATAATATCTGTTTTATATGTTTAATTTTGGCGCGTTTGGTTTTCCATACAGAACTGGCTGAAATCCTTAATTGCGACGTGCTTCTGCTGCCCCCATGTGACGCAAGAACGCAGCTCCAACAAACTTTTCCATAAATCCACAACACAAACCTGTCTGCATCTGAAACGCAGCAGAGACGCTTCTCAGATCAACGACCAGAAGAATCCCTGGAAGAGACACTTAAAGGACTTCCCTTTGTTCTGTCGTCAGGTGACCTCATTCTTCAGGGCTCTGATTGTACTATCAGCCGTTCCTGCAAGAAAGACACAATAATTATCCTCATTCAGAGAAAAAAGAAGTAAAAACTGAAGAAAAACAGACCAGCGCTTTACAGAAACAAAGAATTCTACAGCAGCAAAGATTCTTTTGCTGCTGCCTGAATGCTCAAAGCATAAACGTCACAAAAAATCCATCTTTTAGTTATTTAAGGAAGAACAGAACGACAACAATACTGTTAAAAAGTATTAATTTTAATCAGTTTTAATCATTAGAAATGTTTAACAGCATTAATCAGGATATGAAATAACACATGCATTTTTATTTTACAGTAGAAAATAAAGAAATCTCAAAGCATTTCAGTTTAAAAATTCACTGAGAATCAGGACTTTCTTACATCAGGAAGTAAAACATGTGAGACAGTGAAACATACAGCTAAAATACATATTTACAAAAGGCTTTGTGAGGCTAGGTGGAGTTGATGTGGGAGGAGGAGCTGCTGCTGCCTGAACTCTTCGTCTTCTGCCCCCTGGTGGCGCTGGGCTGCCGCTGCACTTTCTGGCTGGTCTTCTCGCCTTGGCTCGCTCCGGCCTTACCGCGCACTCCTGACCCAAAATCAGAAAAAAAAACATGTCAAAGGCAAGACAAATGATTAAATTATCATGCAGAAGCCGACTGACGTGTTTCAAGCAACATGGCGTCTTCATAAACGGAAATAATGAACTGAAACGCACATAAAAAAGACATGGCAGGGAATTTGCAGCGTAAAAAACTCATTTCACACAAATAAGAATGACTACTTACAATTTCTAACATGCATGTAGATACACATACACATACACATACACATGCATGGCTTCCACTTTTAATATCATGAAATGAGGAAAGCAGCAGGACATGTTGCTCAGTCCGACTGTTACAACTAGATGTCCAACACAAAGACAGCAGGCAGCTAGATGGACATGTAGGACACGGTGCACCAGGGACCTGGAGGGTCTTGGGGGCCGTAGACCACAATCTTAGTGTTGACCCTTGTGGCTCTTGGGCCAGATGCTGAAGGGGGGGCTGCAGGAGGCTTAGGGTTCTTTCCAGAGACCAAAGATTCCTCTTCTTCAGGAAGTAGAAGGCAAAGAAAACAGATTTCACGGGGACAGAACAGGAAGTAGAACTCAAACGCAGCGATCTACTTTCTACTGAAAATCCTTATTCTGCAGTTCATCTCCATCTACTGGAAAACCTGATGAAGGGGCTGACTGAGGTTATAAAGGAGATTAGACAGCTTTTACTGTCGACTTAGTAAAGACGGATTTCTGATTATGGTCTGTAAAGGTAAGTAAAGAGCAGAAAAACTACAGGAAGCTGAAAGAAGTACAGTCAGGAGTCTTAAACAGGAGCTGAGATCTATGACAGAGTTGTGTGGAACGGTCTACCGGCCAATTAAATACCATCAAACTGATGCTAGTTTTATGTTTAATACAATAATTATTATGCTTCATCAAGAAAAATAGAAATTCTCCCACATGACAACCTCTGTCCTCATTACCTGGAGAGTACGTCTGGAAGCACACATGCCAGGTAAAGTCAGATAATCCAGCATTTTTCTGATAAACTGAGAGGTTGTGAGCTGAAAGCAGCCTGAAAAGATTCTGTTCATCTGAAAAATGTCTATTTACAGCAGCTACGCAACACAGGAAGTGACAAGGATCATTATATTTTCTGTATCTTAATATTTATCATGTATTTTGGCAAAGCTGTAAATGTGTCAGCGAGTTAAAGGACCATACCACCCATTCTGCATGTTTGAGCCTAACATATTCAGTTTTCATACACGTAACATTACTGACAATCATTTTCCAAAGCATACTGCTGGAACAGTGAATTAAAAATGTTTTTCCTACCTTCCAGACCTCCATTGGTTTCAGTTCATTCTGCTATTAAAATCAACTTGTTGATACTGTAAATGTTCTTGGGATAGGTAATCCATCATCACCAACAAGACGTGTATTCAGGTTTTTTTAGAAGTTATGTAATTTTAGTGTTTAAGCTCAATAAAAAGCGTGGAGTGAATGTATGCCTCCACCGGGGAATATAGTCCCAAAAGAAGACCTGCGTTTATGGAAAAATTTAAAGGACCGTGACTTCATAAGGCTGTGTAACTATTAGCAGGAGAAACATGGATTTTTAAGGTGGGTGTATCACTTGAATATTTGATTTTGAAAGATTAAGAGATTTAGCAAAATATCAGAAAAGCTGAAATACGGTTTTATCCTTTGGAAAATGATTGTCAGTAACGTTACATGTAAGAAAATATAATATATAAGGCTCAAACATGCAAAATGAGTGGTATGGTCCTTTAATAGTTGTGATGTGAATATATGTGGAGTTGTGCGCATGGTCTGCTACACTCCCAGACTGCAGTTAGTTAAGGAGAGATCCTAATGTGTAATACTGGAGTACTTTAGCTTTTCCACACTTTTTTCACACACACACACACACACACACACCTCTGGGCTCTGCAGGTGCGGTGTTGGTGCTCGTAACGTGGGAAGCAGCTGAAGCCTCTGCAGCTCCGCCTTCAGCCACCCTCTGACCCGCACACATGGCCTTCAGAGTCTGGAAGACCGCTTGAGGAGCCACATTCATCTTCAACAGGTCCACAATGATCCTACCAGGTTAAAAAGAGAAAGAGGAGCGGAAAAAAGAACGTTTTTCCTCTCTCTATTAGCTCAACCAAAGAGGTTACGATTTTGCAGATTTTGATAAAACTTTGTAGATAGGTGGGAAGGAAGAGTTTATTAGATTATGAGGCAGATCCAGATACAGGATTTTTTTTTTTTTTTTACTTTAAAAGGAAAAGATAGGACATTTTAGTCTATTTCTCAAAAACTAAGGCACCAAAGTTAATGGAAAATTTCAAGCATGTCTATCATATGACTGACACTCAACAGTTTAGTCCAGATCCAGATTTTTATCCAAAATTGGTGGACTAAAATATACGCTGCTGGTCTATGGCGTGGCTGGATGCTAACACGAAACACCTAGAAACATGCAGCTACCACCAGTATGTAGCTATAATGATGCAAATTCAGTTTTGACATTGTACATTGAATTTGCATGCTAAATCTAAGTTTACACGACTAATTTGAAGGTAATTACAGTGCATGTCAGAGGCTTGTTGGGCCTCTGAATGTTCTCTGGTTCCAGGTGAGGATCTTACTTGAAGACCTCCTGGTCCACCGTGATGCCTGCAGCCTGGGTCAGCTCGAACAGCTCTGCCTCCTCAGCACTCAGAACCTTCTTCTTCTTCATAGCATATTTCTGCACGTTAGCAGTGACCACCAGTGCAGGAGAGTCCGGGGCGGCGGGCACCGGGCAGGCCTGCGGCGTCTGCTGCGACATCAGGCGTCCTGCATGGACCCAGAAACAGGACAACAGACTGAGCGGAAACTGGCCGAATTTTTTTCTGCTTCCTCTTTAAACATTAATTATGTTTTATTTTTGCGTCCTCGTCACAATAAAAAGGACAATAAAATAAAATGTGTTGTTAAAATTAAAAAAAAAAAAAAACTACCTTAATATTATCGTCGCACTCTGAAATGACAACAGTCTCTTCTGTTGGAGTCGGGCGCGATCAAAATACGTCATCACAACGAGACAGCCCATCGCATTGGTTGTCGTTCAAAAAAAATAAAAATAAAATTAAAAAAAAAAAAAAAANAAAAAAAAAAAAAAAATATATATATATATATATACACATATAACATTAATGTTTCTGGGCTTATATTAAATCTAAAAAGGGCTATATTGGCCGGAAAGAAAATAATATGGATTAATATTATTATTGTGAATATTTTTGATTTCAGAGATAATAATAATATTAAATATATTATAATATGTTAGTTGAATCCTGACTTGATTTTTATTATTTACGCTTTCCCCACTACATTTCTTACTTCCCAATCATTTTGGAGTGCTTGTATGAGCACAGAGACCGGGACGAGCTCAGAAGACAGTGCCTTGCTCAAGAGCAATGACAGATGTTTATTTATCCAGCCACTGATACACAAAGATAGCACATTTTGACGTATAATACATCCTGATAATAATTTACAAATTAGTGCTAAATTGTTGATGCAATATTCGTAGATGATAGTAACTTTAAAAAAACTGTTTGTATGCAATGCGCATGCGCTACAAGGAAAGAACTTGGAGCTACGACCATCTAACTTCACTACCTGCGGGAGGTTACGCTTTAAATATATATTACATTAAAACTATTCTACCAGAAAACTAAACTTGTAACACAATAACTTCATTCGATGGGTTTGTTAGCAGTAAAAGTTGACGAAATTGAACACGGAAGCGGCGAATAGTGAGTGAAGGAAACAGGAAGTACGTGAGGGATTTCTCTCTCGTGTTGACGGAGTCTCTGCTGGAGTCCAGAATGGCCGCCGCTGCAGGAATAAACAAGCAGGGCGCCGTAGCGACGATGGAGCCTTGTATCCGACACGGGAGAGGAGCAACTGGAAACACCGTTAAGGTAGTACTGTTTTTAATAATAATACACTCCATTTTACGTTCAGAGGGATACCGTTGCATGATTAGTTTCGGAAGCATCGACAGCAGGTTTGCCTTCTTGGCTGAACGCTACGTTGGCGTCACAGCGGCAGTGGGAGCAAACTGTCACTGCAGCTACATTTTAGGATTTCTACCGACATATAAAGTTGAATCAGAAGAAGAAGAGACACTGTGAAAATCTGCATTTACTCTAAAAAATTTCCTTCGCTGAATTCATGCATAATGACAGTTGGTATCGTTGCACGGCCTGCACGCTGTTAGCTAACAGGGCTGGAAGGTTTAGCATCGCTAGCTGGCGTCTGACCTGGATGATGTGCAATTTAATTTATTTTACACAGCTATGATTGTTCAGCTGTGATCTAAACGTCACTATAAATAAGGTCCAAATACATTTAAAACAGCTTGATTTTAGCTAGTGTTCAACAACATTAATTAATCATTTGTTGAGTCTGCCGAAGCAAGACTAGGAGCAGCACCGGCGTGAATAAATGATTTTCATGTCTCAGTGTAGATTATGCTGAAACCCACGTTTGCATATTGTTTGTACACTATATATAGTCTGTTGTTCTCCATCAGGTAAAGAATATATGGGTTGTGGTGGTTCTCAAACTGTGGTGCGTAAACACCGGTGGTACTCCAGACTCTGGAAATTTCTGCAGAGAATCAAAACAATTGAACTTTGTGACAAATGTGGAAAATTGGAAATTCTGTTATTGTGGCAGATTATCTACAAATCAAGCAGGTTTGATGGCTTCAGATGCTGCTTTTATCAAAAAGTTTGAGAAGCACCAATCAGGTGGATCTGATTTAGGGTTCATGTTAACAGTCCAATATCTCCTTCTTTTGACTCTTAGATTAATCTCATCATTTAGTTACCAGGGAGGACAGAGCAGCTGATCTGTGTTTTTGTAAACTGATCCACAGGTGCTTGAGTGTGGCGTGTGTGAAGACGTCTTCTCTCTCCAAGGAGACAAAGTCCCTCGTCTCCTGCTCTGTGGTCACACGGTTTGCCATGACTGTCTGACCCGGTTGCCCCTCCATGGCAGGGCGGTCCGCTGCCCCTTCGACCGGCAGGTCACCGAGCTGGGTCAGTTCCCCTCAGCAAGTCTCTCTATGTTAACAAGCTACATGAAAAGATGACATTCTCTTTATCCTGACCAGTTGTTCCAGATGTGTCCAGCATGAATGAGTCGAGCCATTAGCATAGCGATGAAGAAGCAAAGATGTTCCATATGCAGATGAAAGATGATTTTTTTTTAAGTACAGTAAGGTCAGTTTCATATGCTAAGCGTTGAGCGTTGCCTGGGTGTTACATTATTGTGTATTGGGAACTGAGCATTGACTCCTAGCGTCGCGTCACGCCACCTTGAGCGCGGCGTGGCGCTCAAAATTCAACCAAATTCAACTTTGACCTTTCCGACCCTGACCTTTCCGACGAGCAACCAATCAGAGAACAGCTGTAAGCAGAAGCACCACAGCGATGGACCCTACACATAACCTGTAGAGCAGGCGCGACTCAACATTCGCCGTTTTTTCGCTTTTCTTCTCCAAATGAGAAGAACAGCCAGAGCCTTCTTTGTTGTGATGTCCATGTCGCGACCCGGTTTGACCCGGAAACCCGATTTGGACCACGAATGTGCAAGATCGCCCATGGTAACCGTCAACATGTCATTAGCAACGAGCGCTTCCTGTCAGCTCTTGGTTGAGCGGCGCTGCTCAGACTCAGAGCGCTGGAAGCTCAGCGGCAACGCTAACGCTTAGCGTGTGAACGGCCTCATGGTGGAAATCTTAACAGTTCATTGTGACGTTACTTCAGGAGACTCTGGCGTTTGGGGTCTGAAGAAGAACTTTGCTCTTCTTGAACTCTTGGAGCGTCTGCAGAATGGAGCTTCCAACCAGGCCGGCATGGCTGAAGACGCGCTGAAGGGCATGGGAGAAGTAAGACAGCTCTGGCTTGTCATTGCTCCAGAAAGCGAGCGGCCATCTTTGCATGTTATTCATTAAAGTTCCTCCTTCCTGTCTAGTGTATCATACGCTGCGACGAGGACGAGAGCCACACGGCGTCCATGTACTGCACGGTTTGTGCCACCCACCTGTGCGCCGAGTGTTCCCAGCTCACCCACTCCACCCGCACGCTGGCCAAGCACCGCCGCGTCCCTCTGGCCGACAAGCCTCACGAGAAGACTCTGTGCCCTCAGCATCAGGTCCACGCCATTGAGTTCGTGTGCCTGGAGGAAGCGTGTCAGCCCGGCCCGCTCATGTGCTGCGTGTGCAAGGAGTACGGCAAGCACCAGGGACATAAGGTACAAAAGTAGCTAAAGGAACATACAGGTGGTTTTGCATGTTTGGGCACAATATATTCAACCCGCGTACTTGTTATGTTGCCGACAATCATTTCCCAAAATAGTTTTTCCTGCCGTCCAGACCGCCATTACTTTCAGTTTATTCCAGCACGTTATTAAAATCAACTTGTAGAAACGTGTTTGAGATTAATAATCAGTCACAGAAACAGGTCACAGTACCTTTATTTAACTGGTCCAACACAGAGCTGCACGGAAGGAAAATATGACTCCGCCACGTAATATAGTCCCAGAGAAAACTGCTTTCACAAAGAAATTGAAAACAGTCAGCCTTTCTACATTCAAACGTAAAGTAAAAAAAAAAAAAAANAAAAAAAAAAAAAAATCCGTTTTAAGGTGGATCTATCACCTGAGTATTTTATTTTGAAAGATTAGCAGATTTGGCAAAACGACAGGAAAAATAAATTAAGGTTTTATGTTTTGAAAAATGGTGTCAGTAACCTAATGTGTGTGAGGGTTGTATTATTTATTAGGCTTAAACGTGTAAAAACCACCTGTATAGTCCTTTAAATACAAATAAAACATATATTCTTGTGTTAGATTCCAATCAAACCAGAAATACCAACGTAAACGCCCACTTCTCTCCGTTTTCGTCTCAGCACGCTGTTCTTGAGACTGAAGCCAACCAGATCCGGGCGTCCATTTTGGACATGGCCCACTGCATCCGCACGTTCACGGACGAGGTGTCCGAGTATTCCCGGAAGCTGGTGGGAATCGTGCAGCAGATAGAAGGAGGCGAGCAGATCGTGGAGGATGGTGTCGGCATGGCGCATACCGAACATGTAAGACATATATCAATCTTTAAGAAACGAAGTGACGGATTAAACGTGAGTCTTTACCGTAACGCCCGCGTCTTCGCCAGGTTCCCGGCACGGCGGAGAGCGCGCGGTCATGCGTCCGAGCCTACTTCGCGGACCTCCACGAGACGCTGTGTCGGCAGGAGGAGATGGCGTTGAGCGTGGTGGACGCTCACGTGAGGGAGCGTCTGATCTGGCTGAGGCAGCAGCAGGAAGACATGACCATCCTGCTGTCCCAGGTCTCCACCGCCTGCCTGCACTGCGAGAAAACGCTGCAGCAGGTACCAGACGCCGTCAACGCCGTTTGGATGCTTTTATTCAGCCGCTCTCGTACCGGCTACAAGTTTATATGTAGCGCAGTATCATCATACAACGTCTCAAAGCTTTACAGACACACGTGTTAACGCTTCCTGACCGGGCCGAGTCTCTAAGAAGACGAGGAAAAACTCTTTACAAAAATTATTATATAAGAAAAAAATGGAAGAAACGTCTGGAGAGGAAGATCAAAGAGAGATTTCCTGTCCTCTGACAGGAAGACAAATTACAAAGACATGAAAACAATAAAATATTAAAACATACATGAAAGATATAAAACAGTAAAGAAGAAGAAAACCATATGAATATAAAACAATGTAAATATAAGAAGCAGAATAAAAATGACAGGAAGTGAGAGACAGGAAGTGATATCCATAACCTGCCTGACGTTTCTTTCCTGTGCAGGACGACTGCAGAGTGGTTTTAGCGAAGCAGGAGATCAGCTGTTTGCTGGAGACGCTGCAGAAGCAGCAGCATCAGTTCACAGAGTTAGCCGATCACGTCCAGCTGGACGCTGGAATCCCCGTCACCTTCACCAAGGTAACGCCCAACCCCGACCCTGACCCCGTCACCTTCACCATGGCAATGCCTGACTGCCACGCTCTGGCCTGACCCCTGACCCTAACCTTTGCGTTATAAAGTGTGTGACCCTCTAAAAAGGTGTGTTTTTATTGCAGGACAACCGAGTCCACATCGGTCCAAAGATGGAGATCCGTGTGGTGACTCTGGGTCTGGATGGAGCCGGAAAAACCACCATCCTGTTCAAACTCAAACAGGACGAGTTCATGCAGCCCATCCCAACCATCGGTAAACGCATCCACAACAGTCTGCTCTTAAAGGACCAGACCTGTGATTTCCAAACATTTTTCAAAACATACTACTGGAGTGGTACATTTTAGAATTATTTTTCCTACCTTCCAGGCCCTCATTGGTATTAAACTTATTTGTAGAGACTTGAAACGTGCTGAGACACGTAATCCATCACAGCGAGCAAAGCGCTGTTAGCATTGTTTTTTTAATCAAAGTTATTTAATTTTCTACAATCATGCGTGACTGTTAGCAGCTGAAATAATGAATTTTAAGGTGATTTTACTACATGATATTTGATTTTAAAAGATTATGTACAATAAAGGAAAACTAAAAAAAATACATTTTTATTTTGGAAAATAGTTTGCAGTAACCTAACATGTAGGCATGTGGTTTATTTATTGGGCTCAAACATGCAAAAACCTCTGGTATGGTCCTTTAATAAGGCTTTTTTTTTTTTTTTTAACAGGTTTTAATGTGGAGACAGTTGAATACAAGAACCTGAAATTCACCATCTGGGATGTTGGTGGAAAACATAAGCTGAGACCTCTGTGGAAACACTATTACCTCAACACGCAAGGTACCAGTCAGCATTTAGTATGCGTGTGCGTGTGTGTGTGCGTGTGTTGAAGTTGACTGTCCCGTTGCGTTGCAGCGGTGGTGTTTGTGATTGACAGCTGTCACAGGGACAGACTGATGGAGGCTCACAGCGAGCTCGCCAAGCTGCTGACGGAGAAGGAGCTGAGAGACGCCTTGCTGCTGATCTTTGCCAACAAACAGGTAATGAATGAAAATTAAAAGTCGATAACTGAATTCTAAAACATGAGCAGAGGTGTGTAGAGCAGCCAGACCAAGGGCCACTANAACCCAATCTTTTCCTAACATTTGGTAATAACAGAAAACAATTTTCTAATTTTTATTTATTTTTAACCGTAACCCTTTACAACCAGAGCAGCCCGGCACCAGGCCCAGCACTTCCTTTGTAGTGTTTGAGGTGTTTTATAATCACCATTTCTTAATAAAATTGAGATATATGAATATCTATAGAAAGCTTAGATTCTCCTGAACAAAATGAGCCCAAGCGTGACATTTTATGAACACACGATCCCAAGANGAAAGCTTAGATTCTCCTGAACAAAATGAGCCCAAGCGTGACATTTTATGAACACACGATCCCAAGATAAGAGCAAATAAAGTACAAGAGTTTTGTTTTTGGAGAAGTCATTTGAGGGCCTGATAGATAGGACTCACGGGCCACATTTGGCCCGCAGGTCACCAGTTGGGGATCCCTGGCCTATGCTGTCACGCCCAGAGCGTATCCTGCCACGCGGACTAGTTTTTATAGAGATCCCAAGTTACTAATTTCTGATTGGCCAGTCTCCTCCAATGACTACATTTCCTTACCATAGGCGATTTTGAAATTGTTGTGTACAGAGTCCCACCGACTCACATAATAAAAAGTTTGCTAACGTAATGTTAGCATGTGAGCTAATGTTAGCTAACTTATGAATGATTAAGACTAGCACTAATTTTACTAGATGACTGAAATGTAGCGCCACTTTTATGATTAATCAAATTTTTTTTCCTCTTTTTTTTCTTCCTTTTTTTTTTTCTGGTACAATGTACTGTATTTTTTTTTTTTTTTNTTTTTTTTTTTTTTTACATCTTTCCATCATTTCCATGCTTAATCAATTTTAACAGGAAACATGTTTAATCCACAACATTTTAATAAGAAACTTGATGTAAAAATTGTCACTATTGTGTCACTATTCTCAGGATTTGACATCTTGTTTGTCCAGCAGGTATAATAAATTCGATGAATATTCGATAAAGTGGCACTTTCCTGAAGTTTAAGTGATTGGCAGTCGCGTCAGGAAATGTAGTGATTGGAGGAGACTGGCCAATCAGAAATTAGCAGCTTGGGGTCTCTGATTGGCTGATAATTGTGGCACAGTAGCAACGCTGCGCTAAGCTGAGCAGCGTAAAGTCAGACCTGAGCAGCAGCAACACTCTGAGCGTTGAGTTATCAGTTTAATATTTTACACTTTAAGATTTTTTTGAGCACAAAATAGATTTTTTTGTTTGCTCAAAATGTGGCACAAATCTAATTTCTTACCAGACCGTGACTTTGCTTTATCTCGGCTCAGGACGTTCCCGGCGTTGTGTCCGTTGAGGAGATGACGGAGCTGCTGAGTCTACATAAGCTATGCTGTGGGCGGAGCTGGCACATCCAGGGCTGCGACGCCCGCAGCGGCATGGGCCTGCACGAGGGGCTGGATTGGCTCTCCAGGCAGCTGGTGGCCGCCGGCGTCCTGGACGTCGCCTGAATAAACGTTGCTTCCCGTCACGTCTCTGCTTTGTTCGCCACTTTTCCCACCCGGCTTCGGCTGGAGCTCGATGTGGATCTGTTTCCCCGTGTCATCGCTTCCAGCCATTTCCCTTCAGACGAGCAGATGATGTGAAGAATGTAACGGGTGAAGCGAAGGACAAAAAGGTGATCGACGTTGTTGATCCGGCCGTTCAAACGGGAGACAAGCAAACTTCAAACTCAAAACATCACACGGAACCCAACTTACCCAACATACTACAAACACGCAACACACTACAAACACCCAACATACTACAGACCTGCATCCCAGCCCAACGCTTTACTTACCGTTTCTTCTTTGGTCTGACTCTTGTGCAGGAAAATGTTAGAAATGCTACTTGCAACCAACATAATAAACTCTGTATTTTCTATTTAATCAAAACTAAATGCAGACATAGTTAAAATATATTTGGGGGAGGGATTCATAAAACAGAGTGCCAGACTTCACCTGCTGATATGTGTAAATATCACGTTTCCATGTTCATAAACATCTGTTACCAACCTCGTTTAGCTTTTGCCTTCAGAGAGGCATTTTACAATGGAATTTCCATATTTACGTGTCAGAGTTTGATTCATAAAACAGACAACCAAAAATTAAAGAACCATACCACCCATTTTGCATATTTGAGCCTAATATATTAAATTTTCATACGTTACTTTACTGACAATCATTTCCCAAAGGATGAAACCGGATTTCAGCTTTCCTGATATTTTATAAAATCTCTTAATCTTTCAAAATCAAATATTCAAGTGATACACCCACCTTAAAAATCCATGTTTCTCCTGCTAATAGTTACGCAGCCTTATGAAGTCACGGTCCTTTAAATTTTTCCATAAACGCAGGTCTTCTTTTGGGACTATATTCCCCGGTGGAGGCATACATTCACTCCACGCTTTTTATTGAGCTTAAACACTAAAATTACATAACTTCTAAAAAAACCTGAATACACGTCTTGTTGGTGATGATGGATTACCTATCCCAAGAACGTTTACAGTATCAACAAGTTGATTTTAATAGCAGAATGAACTGAAACCAATGGAGGTCTGGAAGGTAGGAAAAACATTTTTAATTCACCGTTCCAGTAGTATGCTTTGGGAAATGATTGTCAGTAACGTTACATGTATGAAAACTGAATATATTGGGCTGAAACATGCAAAATGGGTGGTATGGTCCTTTAAGATCGGTTTCGGTCTGGTGATATTGAAATCCAAGCCACATTTTGAACTGTATTGAAACGTGTTAGTGATCAATAACTATTTGATATTTAAGCTCTGATCAGGTATCTTATCTCACGTTCCGAGACTCTTCATCAGCCTCATCCTCTGTGCTCTCTCTCTCTCCCTCCCCCGTGCATCGGGTTCCCGGCGTATGGATCTCTTCTCTCTCTTATACTAGTGTTTAAAATGTGGAACTCTAAAGAACTTAGAATTTTTGCTTTTTTGAACGTGTCAGCTTCGCTTTGACACCGGATGAAGCAGAATAAATTATGGCTCTTAAATATGAAGCAGCTTATTAACGCGCTGATGTTCATCGGCTTTTACCTGAGACTCACCTGACAACAATGTGTCGGTCATGTGACAACAATGTGCTGATTAATGTAAGGAAAACTTTATGAATAGCTTAAATTATCGCGCTGCCTATTTAACGTGATGCTACTGTAGTTACTGTTTTGTTTTTTTATGAGTTCCCTAAATATCTTTTTACCTTTTTGTTTTATTGTCGTCCACATTTACCTTTAAACCCAGGAAACAATCTTAAAGACATGCGAACGTGTTTGCATGTGACTTGTGTGAATGATTGTGTTTGAGGGAAGGGACTCGTTACATACCACCCATTTTGCATGTTTGAGCCTAATATATTCAGTTTTCATACGTTACGTTACTGACAAT
>VXCM01008180.1:0-18049 GCA_014773175.1 Lucifuga dentata
CACTATGACCGCTGGGATAGGCTCCAGCCCCCGTGACCCTTAACAGGACAAACGGGTTTAGAAAATGGGTGGATGGATGGATGAAGCAGCTATTAAAACTGTGTCATATTAACAAGGTGACACAGCACAGACGAATTGCAAGTTCATTAAAAATATACATATAAAACAGTTTTTAATGAGAAAATTTCATTCAAAAATGCAAAGTTTCTGCATTTTTTTTTTACTCCGGTTCTTTTCATGGCATTTAGATTTTGCATTTCTGTATAGAACTTGTGTTGATGTGTCCTCTAGAGCATTATAAAACTTTTAAAGGACCATACTGGTGATTAATCTACTGTATGCATGTATGAATTAATCTAACAAGCTTATCACCAAGTCTAACATGTCAGTCTGGGCCGTTTATTGTAATAGTTTGGTTGTTTTGGTTGACTGCAGCATGTTTATTATTTTAAACCATTTTTTTCCTTTATTCTGATGAGTTTCATGTCATTTGAAGTGTTGGAAATGCTCAAAATACCTTGTCAGCAACCCACCAAAATAAGCCCAGCTGCTTTTTCCAGCCCAAACTTCATTTAAAGTATTTAGCGCAAACTGGGCATGTTGTACATTTGCAGTGTTTTCTTAAATTCTGCATTGTTTTCACACAGCTTTGAGTTAATTTGGTTTCTGTGTGTGTTTTTTGCAGCTGTTGGTGCTGAAGTACGTCCAGAACAAAGACGTGTTCATGCGCTACCACAAAGCCCACCTGACCCGGCGACTCATCCTGGACATCTCAGCAGACAGCGAGATCGAGGAAAACATGGTGGAGTGGCTCAGGGTACGATCTGTGTCAGTGCAGGTTGTGTCTCTTAGCCTGTGGGTTAGTCATCACCTGTAAATAACCTGTGACATCATGTGTCCTGACAGGAAGTAGGAATGCCAGCTGATTATGTTAACAAGCTGGCCAGGATGTTTCAAGATATCAAGGTTTCAGAGGACCTCAATCAGTCATTCAAAGAAATGCACAAACACAACAAGCTGGCTTTACCAGGTAAGCAGTACAGCTATGGATACACACACACACGACTTTATATTCTCACTGCAGGTGGTAAAGTCTAGCGTAGAGAGAGGGATGAGAAAGAGAGCAGTTGAAGACCAGAGAAAAAATTGAAAGACGGGAGAAAAAATCGAAAATGAAAAAGTGACTTGGAAGTGTTGTAGATAATTAGGGGTGAAATCAAAAGGTTGCCAGAAAGATTTAAATGGGTAACAGAGTGAAACTCTAGACTAGTAGTCACCAACTAGCGGACTCTGGTCCAGATCTGGACCCAGAGAGGCTTTTATTCAGACTGTTGAGCATTTCTCATGATGCTAATATTAGCTTATATTTTAAGGTCAGGAGAATTTCAGCAGCACAGCATGGACAGATCAGTGGGGGGCTCTGTGGATCCTCTGGCTGAAGCCTCTTGTCCAATAACGTTAAAACTCACCATACCTGAAACTTAGCTGAGTGACGTACTAGCAGCCAAATGCACAGTGAAGTTGCCAAATGGCTCAAAGATCAGAAAAGTTGACCACAAAAAGCGAGAGCTGAAGGATGAGTGGACGTATAAATCTGCTTTCATTCTTCCAGCAGCAACGCTACAAGACTCGTGTGTTTGATTTGTTCCCAGTTCCAGCATTTCCTGCTGGAAGAATGAATAACGTAGTTCTGCATGGCCTCTGAGCTAGCTTTGTTTGGTATGGGGTTGGGTTGAGACCGTGGCACTGGACCGGAGCATATGCTGCCGCACGGACTACTTTTTAACAGCACAGCTCAATTTGAGAACCGCTCATCCAAACAGCTTGATACGTGACACTACACGTCTTTGG
The DNA here is from genome assembly GCA_014773175.1 of Lucifuga dentata. Classification (NCBI taxonomy): domain Eukaryota; kingdom Metazoa; phylum Chordata; class Actinopteri; order Ophidiiformes; family Bythitidae; genus Lucifuga; species Lucifuga dentata. Next base: position 1,852 of record VXCM01008180.1, read on the forward strand.
GTCCTGAGCAATAAACCTGCTGAGTTTAAACTTCATACAGTGCTGGGTTCTAGAGCTGCTGGTGCCACAGACAGAGAAACTAACTTTATAGTTAGATGTTGGGTCTGCAGGGTCAGAAATATAAATCATTTTAACTAACTCGTTGTCTGACAGCATGTGTGTGGCCAGACATGTTTCTGAGCTGACACAAGAAAAACGTTTTTGCTTCATTATCAATCAGTGGAATAAACTTTGATTAATTGTTAGATTTTGTCTCTAATATATCAAAAATAATCATAATTGCCACAGTCAAAATAACGTCATTCTGTCTGTGTCGTACTCAGATAACCCAGACGTGTTCAATATGACGTTCAATGAATTAGAGACAGTTACACAAATCTTTAAAATGCTGCAAAAGTGAATGTTTTATAGTTATATTACATAATAAAGTGACAACCTCTACATTCATTTTCAAGTTTCAAACAAGCCAAGTGCCACAGGTTAACTACCATGTCAATGTTTCCCTGCAGCTGAGTCAGTCAACATAAAGATCCTGAATGCTGGCGCCTGGTCGAGGAGCAGCGAGAAGGTTTTTGTATCGTTACCTACAGAACTGGAGGATTTGATACCAGAGGTAGAAGATTTCTATAAGAAGAACCACAGCGGCAGGAAACTTCACTGGCATCACCTCATGTCCAACGGCATCGTAAGTGAAACAGAGCTGAAGAAAGAGAAACCTGACCTCATGTCTCTGTTTGAAACTCATGCTACACTTTGAATGGTTTTGAGTCTGAGCAGGTGAGCTTACACTGCTTGGCTGCTGCTGCATTTTAACACTCTCTTTGGCTCCATCTTATCACCAACAACTGAATACTGCATCACTTTAGCTTCAACATGTAGATTCATTTTATGTCATTGATTTTTGTTTTTCTATAAACATCTGCATGAGTTGAAGACAAATCTGTGCAGCGATCAGAAACCTGAGTGACCCACTTATTACAAAAGGATCAAGTCGGCACGTAGCGACAAGGAACCATCTTATCCATTAGATAAACATATGGAAACAGATGAAATCAGGATTAAGTGATCATGAAAGAAATAACAGGACTAGCCTTAGCTAACGTCATCATGAAATTAGCACGAACAGCAACGACTTCTTGTGCACATCTTATGCTAACTTTGAGTTATTAGAGCTCAATCTGTACTAATAATCCCAAGCAGCTGTTGAGGAAAGAAGGAAGGAAGGAAGGACGGACACAAACTATATCATGGAACATAATCGTCGTGCTGTTTCTTTCTCCTCTCCCTTGTAATGGTAAAATCCATCACTTGCGTTGCATAAAACACAATCAGCAGAGAAAAGTATTGACTGGATGTGCAGACAGGATGGAGTTCCTCACAATTAAAAACAGAAATTGAAAGGAAGTAGTGAAAGATGACAGACGACCATGGCTGAGCTTCATGTTCAGCTGCTACGCTGCAGTTCCTTTATCACGGTAAAATAATGCTTTATTTCTGTTGTGGTGCAGAATGCTTTTGTCTTATTTCTGCCCTTGTGGCTTCCAAAATATATAAATACATCTGTTTTATTTTAAATTTAAAAATTTTAATGAACCCTAAAGTGTAAATCTGTTTTTTGCTTTTTTTTTAAATTGTGTAATATATTAGGAAATATGAGTTGAACATGATCAAAGTAGCGAAACTTAGCCAAATCCAAGTCCTGAACTGCCTTGGAAGCTTTGTTTTTGATTGGTTCTTTACTTCTGTAACATGATGACATCAAGATGTAACACATTTGAATTTACCTGCCGACACACCTGTTTAAACACACAACTACAAAGCTAGCGAGCGAATGTTTGGCCAGGCTTCTATTCATGTGGGTGTTGCCAGTTTAGACTTGATGTGGCTGACCAATCAGAACAGAGTTGGTTTTTCTTAAAGAGACAGTAGCTAAAACAGTGGTGTGGGCTGCTGCATTTACTGAGAATCTTTTCTCTTCGTGTCAAAATTAAAATTGTTTGTTTGGCAGAGCAGACCATCCAATCACAAACCATCTTTATCCAGACTTCTTTTATGCATGGCAGCCTTTATAAGAACTAGCTCTGCTATGAAAACTTCAATACTTTTAAATATCAAGAACTTTTTTCAGTTGTACCCTTTTTTTTAGTAATTAGTACCACATAGGGTAGAAAGTTGAAAGTGTTTGCTGAAGTTTAGCAGTTTAAAGTTGTCATGGCAACATTCGTCGCTCAAACTCTTGGACCTTTTTGCACAATGAACATGTCGGCCACCAAGCTGCACCTTCAGAAAAAAAGAACATTTTGAAGTGCCTTTTCTGTTGCTTCTTTATTTGTGCCGCACTAAAATTCACATGACCATAACAAACAGAACTCAGTCATTTCATTCAGGATTCTAACAGTCATGTTTTGTACTCTGGCCATGCCTGGTAAATTAACCAAATCATATGTTCTCATCATCAGATAACCTTCAAGAATGAGGTGGGCCAGTATGACCTGGATGTGACCACCTTCCAGCTGGCTGTGCTGTTTGCCTGGAACCAGAGACCCAGAGAGAGAATCAGCTTTGAAAACCTCAAGCTGGCCACCGAGCTGCCAGATGCTGAGCTGCGACGCACTCTCTGGGTAAAGAGGGATGAAGAAGGAGCACAACGATTCAAATAAAACTGCTCCGAATTCAAACAAAAATAGTCAACTCTCAACAAATATCCAAGCCACAGATTCATAATCAGGGTTCATTGTTTTTCCTCTGAATCATCATGCTCTTCTACGTTCTCTCAGTCCTTAGTGGCGTTTCCCAAACTCAAGCGGCAGGTGTTGTTGCACGAACCAGTGGTGGCTTCACCGAAAGACTTTGCTGAGGGAACGCTGTTCTACGTCAACCAGGAGTTTTCTCTCATGTAAGGAAATGTTGTGCTGTTACCGTACAGCCTGGTGGATAACTTCATCAAATGTGGTTTTCTGATTAACATTCATGTAGAGTGACGCGGAGCACTGCTGTTCTTTTTATGTATCTTCACAGAAAAAATGCAAAGGTTCAGAAAAGGGGAAAGATTAATCTGATTGGCCGGCTGCAGCTCACCACAGAGCGAATGCGTGAGGAGGAGAACGAGGGCATCGTCCAGCTCAGGATACTAAGAACGCAGGTATGGAGTATGTGGTCTCTAAAAGCAGGCTGACATGCTGCAGTGTTAGCCGCTTTCTCTCTGTTTCCCATCATGGAGTTCATCCAGACACTTATGGTTGGTATAAACTCTGAGCTACAATGCAGTCTAGCTGTCTTTCTCACCATGCTCTTCTCCCGTGTCCAGGAGGCCATAATTCAGATCATGAAGATGAGGAAGCGCATCAACAATGCCCAGCTGCAGACGGAGCTGGTGGAGATCCTAAAGAACATGTTTTTACCACAAAAGAAGATGATCAAGGAGCAGATAGAATGGCTAATAGATCACAAGTATATTAAGCGGGATGAGACAGACATAAACACCTTCATCTACATGGCGTAGCACCGCACACGAGGACGGCTGACTGGCGTTGACTTTGTTTTGGTGGGTGGGCCTGACGGACGGTAGAACACTTCCAGGCCTCCAGTCCTCTATTTAAAAGAAATCTTGTGCAGGGAGGCATGCTTATAAGACTGAGATCTATTTAAAAGTGGAACTTCCTGGCTTAAAGTTGTATCAAGATAAAGAAAAGTGAAAAGCTGCAGTAGAATCTGCACTTTTCCAGCTGTTTTTAGTTGAAGGGCGTTTCTTTGTCGAGGTGAATTGTTAATGGTCCATTTTTGATGCCGTGGTGTCACCCAGCGCCGTGACGCCCAATTACCTGGTAACTACAACACTTTGAATGCTCGTGGAAGTCAAAAGGCATGCTGAGAGGAAACACAGAGGAAGTCTGGATCTGAATCTTATCCATGTCACAAACCCAGATCATGTGAACTTAGACCAAAATGTGACCCATCTCCCCTCCCCCCCAATAGATCTGCACAGGTGAGGCTGCTTTATCTCAGCAAGTGGGTTTGCTGTGGGGCTCTGATACTTTGAACGACGACGACAGTGACTCTCTGCAGTCATCAGGAAGTTGATCACAACAAAACGCACTTCACAGCTCTCAGAACTGAAGCGGACGGCGAGCGCGGCCAATTCCAACACTTCTCAAGCTCCGACCCAAGGCAACATCAGATCATCGTAAAAAGTCGAGCATATGAATACAGTATGCAATACATGCAGTCTGTTTTCCTCTGTCAGATGTGCCGAGGGACAGAGACGTGTTGGAGTTGAACCTGGAGCTCACTTTTGTATCCGTCAGCCCTCAGAAGAGGCTGAGGTCAGTATTACACAGGTAAATATTACAATTCAAAGCTATAGGAGAGTGTACGATGGGATATGAAAAATGAAATGATTAAATAAACAGCACCTTATTATAAAAGCAACATCCTGGCGTGTCATTCATCCGTACAACAGGAAAATATAGCCAAAGTCTTTTTTTTTTTGTTGCCTATAAAATTACAAAACTTTTCTTTAAAGGACCATACCATCCATGTTGCATGTTTGAGCCTAATATATTCAATTTTCATACATGTTATGTTACTGACAATCATTTCCCAAAGGATAAAACTGTATTTCAGCTTTCCTGATATTTTGCAAAATCTCTCAATCTTTCAAAATCAAATATTCAAGTGATACACCCACCTTAAAAATCCATGTTTCTCCTGCTAATAGTTACACAGCCTTATGAAGTCATGGTCCTTTAAATTTTTCCATAAACACAGGTCTTCTTTTGGGACTATATTCCCCGGTGGAGGCATACATTCACTCCACGCTTTTTATTGAGCTTAAACACTAAAATTACATAACTTCTAAAAAAACCTGAATACACGTCTTGTTGGTGATGATGGATTACCTATCCCAAGAACGTTTACAGTATCAACAAGTTGATTTTAATAGCAGAATGAACTGAAACCAATGGAGGTCTGGAAGGTAGGAAAAACATTTCTAAATTTTACCGCTTAAGTAATGTGTTTAGGAAAATGGTTGGCAGTAATGTAACGTGTATGCAGGGTGTATTTTTTTGGGGCTCAAACATGCAAAATCACCGTTATGTTCCTTTAAGTGCTTATCAACCAAACTTAGAATTTTACTTTAAAACCTTAAAATTACCTTAGAACCTTAAAAATTTTTTAATTCACTGTTCTAGCTTTGAGAAATGATTGTCAGTAACGTAACATATGAAAATTGAATATATTAAGCTCAAACATGCAAAATGGGTGGTATGGTCCTTTAACCAAGAAGTTCAGTTTTGAAGGAGCTGTAAGATGCAGAGATATTGATTTGCCTCTGGATTTTCCTTTCCTTCCTTTTACTCAGATCTAACTACAATTGCAAAATCTTTATTTCAGATGATCCATAACAGGTACAGAGGTGTTTAGCTGCCGTGCCGTGCCAGGCCAAACTAAAACGTGCCTTAATGTTGTTTGGGTTCTCTTTGCAATGTCTTTATACCCCATCAGAGTCCATTTCTACCTGATTTTAAGTGTTTTGACTCCGAGCAAATTTCTCAGAACAGAGTGCAGAAAGTTGTTGTTTGAATAGCAAATTTGATTTTTGTAGCAGAGCGGCCAGCAGGGAGTAGATATAATCCATCGTCTATCGCTCTGGGTGTTTCGCTTACTTCCCTCTGTTTGTTCCATAACGAGGGATGAAGGAAGATCAGTCGGTATATAAGAGCTTTTAGCACAAAGTGTTACTGTACGTCTGACAGAAACTCAACTCAGATCCTCACTTTTCTGATGGTTTCTTGCGGCGGCGGGCCTCTGAGGTTTGTAGAATAGGAACAGAGCGAAGAATAAAAGTGGAGTGGCTGCTTCAGATTACAAAAAGTTTAAGACAATTTATATTCCAGCTACTGACACATCAATACTGATGTTTCAGACAGTTTTAGACGCTCCTTCATGATGCCACGAGGAAGTCCTGTTACAGCTCTGATTGGAAAACTTTCCTTTTTCATCATTCATTTCCTTCCTAATCCCACATCAGATTGTATGGCAAATCAATTTTATCAACAGGAAGTTTAAAGAAAACTAGATGGGAGTATTTCCTGTCACGCTGTGCAGCTTGACCGTTAGATAAGAAAATAAGATGTCAATTTATTTATAAGCACATTTAAAAACAACAAAGTTGACCAAAGTGCTGTACAACTATAAACACAAGTACAAGTAAATATATCCAATATAGAAATAAAACTCATCAGACAGCATGGAAACAGATAAGACACAATGAAACATAACTCAAATGTCAGGATGGTTTGAAAAGGACAAAGAAAATAAATACGTTTTTAGCCATGACTTAAATGTTATCAGTGATAGTGCGGTCCTGATGTGGAGAGGTAAGCTGTTCTATAGTTCTGGTGCAGCTATCACAAAGGCACAGTCCCCCTTAAGTTATTAAGGGGGACTTATTTGTAACAAAGGAGATTACAGCAGACCTGCCATTTTGCATTTTTGACCCTAATATATTCAATTTTCATATGTTACGTTACTGACAATCATTTCCCTAAGGATAAAACTGTATTTCAGCTTTCCTGATATTTTACAAAATCTCTTAATCTTTCAAAATCAAATATTCAAGTGATACACCCACCTTAAAAATCCATGTTTCTCCTGCTAATAGTTACACAGCCTTATGAAGTCACGGTCCTTTAAATTTTTCCATAAACGCAGGTCTTCTTTTGGGACTATATTCCCCGGTGGAGGCATACATTCACTCCACGCTTTTTATTGAGCTTAAACACTAAAATTACATAACTTCTAAAAAAACCTGAATACACGTCTTGTTGGTGATGATGGATTACCTATCCCAAGAACATTTCAAGTATCAACAAGTTGATTTTAATAGCGTACCAGAATGAACTGAAACCAGTGGAGGTCTGGAAGGTAGGAAAAACATTTTTAATTCACCGTTCTGGTAGTATGCTTTGAGAAATGACTGTCAGTAACGTTACGTTTATGAAAAATAAATATATTGGGCTCAAACATGCAAAATGGGTGGCATGGTCCTTTAAGTCCCTAAAAATGTCCCTAAAAATGCATTTAAATATAAATGTTGGCTTTTTAAACCTGCTAATGAGACAACTTGCTACGTAATGCTAAATAGGAAATGCTAAATACTACATTTGTACTGTAATGAAGTATTTATCCATTAATCATATATGAGCCACATATGCCCTTTGATAAAATGTGACCTTCTGTGTAAAAGGTGAATAATGTAATATCCTAATTTGCTAATATTTTCATTTTATATTTTTACTTTTGTCTCCCATTTTCAAAAAAATTCCCCCCATATTGCCGCTGTGAATATTTGAAATTGTTTTATGTCTTTCAAAGAGGAAAAACTGCCCCGTTGATGTGGATTTTATCGTTAGTAGAGTTGACAGAGATGAAGGCGTTGATTAGGCGGATAGTTTTGGTTAATAACATCATATTTAATCCTTTTGTTATTTGTGACAAAGGAAATTACAGCAGGCCTGCTAGTTCAGCGCATGCGCAGTCTGCTACATCCCCCTCCATCCTCTACTTGCCCAACTCTGCCCTCATCCGCGCGCGCAGCCTCATCTCTACCTCATCAGAGGACCAGCGTCCAACAGCGGAAATGAGGTAGAAGAGTTCCGGTCTGTCCTTTCAAAATAAAGGTACAATGAGTCTGTGCACACATGATTGAAGAAAACAAAAGCTGGAATAAATGCCTACTTATTATTATTATTATTATTATTATTATTATTNGATTGAAGAAAACAAAAGCTGGAATAAATGCCTACTTATTATTATTATTATTATTATTATTATTATTATTTTGTAGGAAAACTCAGTCAGCTCAACTGAATTTAAGTTTTTCAATTCTGAAACATTTCACCATCCATCCAAATGGCTTCATCAGTCAGAAATCATTTCTGACTGACTGGTGAATTAAAAATGTTTTTCCTACCTTCCAGACCGCCATTGGTTTCAATTCATTCTGGTATGCTATTAAAATCAAATGTTCTTGGGATAGGTACTCCGTCATTACCAACAAGATGTGCATTCAGGTTTTTTTTTTTTTTTTTTTTTTTAGAAGTTTCATAATTTTAGCATTTAAGTGCAATAAAAAGCGTGGAGTGAAGGTATGTCTCCATCAGAGAATATAGTCCCAAAAGAAGACCTGCGTTTATGGAAAAATTTAAATGACCATGACTTCATAAGNAGAGAATATAGTCCCAAAAGAAGACCTGCGTTTATGGAAAAATTTAAATGACCATGACTTCATAAGTCTACGTAATTAGCAGTATAAACATTGATTTTTAAGGTGGGTGTATCACTTGAATATTTAATTTTGAAAGATTAAGAGATTTTGCAAAATATCAGGAAATCTGAAATATGGTTTTATCCTTTGGGAATTGATTGTCAGTAACGTAACATGTAGCCTATGAAAATTGAATATATTAGGCTCAAACATACAAAATGGTCGTCATCGTCCTTTAAACACATTTAAAAATTATGGGTAAGTGATTTTATTTTGATATGAAACCTGTAGAGTTCCGGATGGATGCGCGTCTCGGCGGTAATCTGACGGTTCCTGGGTTCGAAGAGGAGAGAGGAGCTCCGCCAGCGGACCGGAGAGAGAGCTGGGTGAGGACTCCCAGAAGCCCCAGGAGAGTGAGATCCGGACCGGTTGGATCCCGGAGGAGGACCCGAGAGAGAACCGCGTTGTCAGGGGAGAGGTCTCCTTTCAGGTAACGGCGCTCATTGCGCTTCCAGGCAGGTGCTTTTAACGGAGGTTGGAGATGGAGAACCGCAGGATGCGGCGTGTTAAACCTCAGGAGATGAAAGATCCTATTACTTACTGTAGCCGCTGATTTATGCGGCCCTTCGTGGGGCCGATAACCCCGGATGAGGATGGGAGGGGGAGGGAATTATTTATTTATCAAATCACCAGATTTTGCTGCTCTGAAATGTGTTTTCATTTTGCGCACAAACAGCGGCATATATCACATGTGAGCGCCACTGTGGTGCGTGCGTGTGTGTGTGTGTGTGTGTGTGTGTGTGTGTGTGAGACAGTCAGCTGTTTGTTCTTTAGAATAATGAAAAGGTGTGGCGCTGCCTTAATAAATGTTTGACGTTTATTTCAAAATAAGTCTAAATTTTGATCTTGTTTTCAAAATCATGCAATGTAGCCTGCTGCAAAGCCATCATGCAATCAAGCTAATAAAGCCACATCTGAAGCTTCACATGTTCAGCCCCTTAACTTCTAGTTTTGTAAGGTGCAACAAGATATTAATATGAGCATATAATAGCATCATATCAGGAATCAGCAGCCTGGCATCAGTCATATCAGACTACAGCTTTAAGTTTTGGTAGCAGCTGGAATCAGATGCAGACACTTTGCGGTGGATGTGGAGGCAGATTCTCATGAAATGAGTTTGAGGTATTATATTTATTATTTCATATGCATATTGTTCTTCAAAAGATCAGCGTGGGAATTCATCAGACTAATAGCCTGTCGCTTTATGATGCTTCCAAAAAGTGAAATCTTGAGACTCTGGTAAAATTAAATCAATCTAGAGAGCGTATAGGAAATTAGAATGTTAACAGGTTTGAAGCACACTTCTTTTATCTTCATACATGCATGGAGAATGATAATTTAATACTAAATCAGCAACAATTGTATCATGTAAATCTCTGAGATAAATTCATATCTAATCTGTGGTCTGTTTGCAGGGCTTTGACAGGAAATCTGACTAAAATCACTCCACCTCAGTACCATGAAATTCATAAGAAATTCATAATACTCATGTCCTGCAGCTAATTGGGGTGTTGTTATAATAATGTTATAGTAGCAACAACAGTAATAATGTTGGGCTATTAATAATTCTATGTGTCATCATTCACCGGAGAAGGAAAAAATCAATGTCCCATGTGGCTAAAGCTCATGTCAAATCTATATGTTGCTGTTATACTTCTGCAGCAGCTTTGTGGTGTTTTATATTCTGCTATTCTTATTGGAGATTAAATTATTTAGCTGTTCTGTGTTTGGATTACACGTTTAAAAAGTGGTTATGGTGTTCGCCGTGCTGCTGAGCATAAAGAGTGATGATGAAGGTGCTGTGTGTCACGCTGAGCCAGAAGCTGCAGGAGGAGCAGACCGCAGAGAGGAGGAGGAGGAGGCTGGGATTCCCCCCTGTGTGGAAGTGGGGTGGAGGGTGAATGAGGGATGGTTTGGTGCACCTCTCTCTCTCTCTCTCTNCCCCCCCCCTCCCTCTTTCTCCATCTCTATCTTGCTCCCTCTCTCCCTTTCTTTAAAATTAATTTTTACAAATTTTCAAATAAATCCCAAAAAATCATAAACATACACACATAAAACAAATACAAGACATTCAAAAAAAAAAAAAAAAAAAAAAGAAGAAAATCATATTGACTGTGGGCATGAGCAGACATTAAGTGTGTTTACATATAAAATATCACACGCTCACTTATGCACTATATGTTATGTGTCTGTTGCAAGATCAAACTGCATATATATACAAAACAGATATGCCAATCTTGGCATATACGACGATTATATATACAGATGAAAAAAAACGAAAAAAAACAAACCATATAATATATAATAAATAATTTTCCAATGGCAATAAGGTCAAGAAAAGGGTTCCAGGTTTTTGAGAAAAGGTCTTCTTTTCCTGAGGCTGGAAGTAAAATCCGTTCATAACTGCAGATATTTGATATGAGTTCAATCCATTGTTGAATGATGATGGTATGACTGACTTCTGTTGTCTTACAATAACTCTACATCCAGTCAGCATGGCTAATCCACATATGTATCATGACANCCCCCCCCAGTGCACTGTTGCTCTGTTCGTTTCAGCCTGCTGCAGACTCTGACTCGTTCTTTCCGTCTGAGCTCAGTCTGCTGCTCTGCACATCTCTGTCCCCATATTCTGTTTTGTGATCAGTTATCATCACGTGAAAAACCTTTGTAATACACTTATATCACCTTATTATTTGTATCGCCTCATTCTATAATGTCTTTATAATCCATATTGCTGTTTAAGCGATGTACATGCGCACAGCAAAAGTAAAAAGTTGTCAGAAAAGGCTTTTATTTTCTTCATTTTCCTGGACATTTTTACTCCCAAATCCTGTCTTACTTTGAAAGAAATCGACTTTTACTTTTGACTGATAATGGCACCTAGAAATGACACGCTCCCCATTATCAGTTTGGACATATTTTATTATGTGTATTTAAATTTCAGTAAACTTAAGAATTTAAACCAGTATAACAGATTTGATGGAATACTAAAAAAAAAAAGAAAAAAGTTTCTTTTCAAATTTGCAGTGAAGTTAATTTTTATGTTTTGTNTTTTTTTTTTTTTTTTTTTTTAAGTATTTATTTATGCCATTTTGCATGTTTGAGCCCAATATATTAAATTTTCCTACAAAAACCAAATTTTGGTCCGAGAAACTCAGACCAAAATTTGTTCGGAAACTCGGACCAAAATTTGTTTTTTTTTTTTTTTNTTTTTTTTTTTTTTGGTTTTTTTCAGATCTTTATTAGAGAATAAAGAACATGAACACATACAACATGCATCAGGCAATACAAATCAGGCAAGATAAATCAAATATGTATATATATAAATATATATATACATATTTATGTGTGTATAAAATAAATAAATAAATAAATTTTTAAAAAAAGAAAAATTAATTTTATATGTAATTTAATTGAATTTTTCTTTTCTTTTTTTAATTTTTTATTTATTTATTTTATATACATACATACACACACACACATTTCTCCTGTTAATTCTGAGAAACGAGACAGCAACAAGGCACTTTTGCGATTTTCCGTAAGACTTAATATTTTCAAAATTCTTCTGGATTCCAAAAGAAAGGGCTGAAAATTTGGCAGGGATCCACCAAATTTCTTTTTATGAATGTAAAATTTAGCAAACAAAATGCATAGCAACATAAAATATTACATATGTTAAAGTGAACATATATGAGAGATTATTAAAACCAAAGCTGTAATTGGCAGGTCTGACCAATTTTTTTTTTTTTTTTTTACATTACAGTGAAAGAAAAGATGGGAAACTTGGACTAAAATTATCTACCCTGACTTCACGAGTATGACATCACTCAACATGGCAGTGCCCATGGAAACGAGCTTTATGAATTTATGAAGCTTTATGAAATGATCAGTTAACAGCAGAATAAAGTATTTTTTCTTGCGTGACATTGAAATAAAAAGGTCAAAATATAGCATCAAGTTAACTATCTATAGTCTTATAACAACTGTTTGCCATTGATACGTAAGTGTAAATAATTTCAGAATATTAATTATCTGCACAAATGTTTAATACTGTGATTAATATCACTGTAAAACAAAACTGCCCTGTAGTCTAATTTTACTTTAGTTAGTGTTTATTACTAAGTTTATTTAATTTTACAGTATTTATTGGTGTTCAGCCATGCTCTACATTTGGCTGGAACGGTTTGAGGTCGGAAGACAGAAATTCCAACTTCCTGTAACTGGAATGCAGCATTAATGGTTGGTGCTGTCGCCTCACAACAAGAAGGTCCCGGGTTCAAATCTAGGGCTAGGGCTTTACCGTGTGGAGTTTTCATCTTCTCTCTGTGACTGTGTGGTTTCCTCGAAAGACATGCAGGTTAGGTGAATTGGAAACTCTAAATTGACTTGTGTGTGGGCTGTGATTGGCTGGTGACCTGTTCAGGTGAACCCTGCCTCTCGCCTCTTGCCCAGTGCCTCTCTGCTACAGGCTCCAGCCCTCTGTGACCCTGAATAGGATAAGCAGGTATGCACAATGGATGGATGATGTGAGTCCATCGTGCAGAATTTCCTGCTTCATCTTGTTATATTACACTCTTCAAGTATGATGAATCAGAAGTTGTCATGCTGACATCCATCTTATTATATCCAGTCTTTTCATTGTTGCTTGGAAATGTGTTGCAGCTTTTTTTGGAGCCTGTCGGCATCTCATTGTGGTTATTTGGTGCTGTTGGTGGTGATGTTCAAACAGAACATTTTCTGTGAACGTGGAGTATAAAATCCAAACTGCTTTTTAGCAAAGCTACGCCAGAATTCACTCAGTCTGAATTCCATCCAGTTATTTGTGATGAAATACATTTCCTGCAAACCTAATAAAAAGAGTGTGTCGTGATGCTTCAGCTCAGCCAGTTATCATATCAGCCTGTAGTTAAAATTATTTATGTTCCACCTTTTCCCAGATATTCCCTTTAATTAATACCGGAGCTGCCAGTTCTGTTTGCTGCAGAGTTCTCCTCTGTCATATTGCAGTTTTCTCCAAGAGCACCGTCAAACATTCTGTTCCTGTTGTGAATGATTTGATTAGGCTGCATGTTTTAATATGTGAAGCAGAAACTCACATGTAGCATATAGCAGTTTTAGATGATCTGTGGCTCTGAGAAGCTTAAAGGTGCATAAGTCAGCTATACGTTAGGTGGTAATTCAACAACTGTCCAGTTCATATTCTACATTTACTTTAGATGTTAGTTTGACGTTATGAGCATACATCAAAAATAACACTCAAAATGACAAGGATGATGCAAAAAAGTACAAGACTTAATTCTATCATATGTCCTTACATAACTCATAATCTGTGATCTCGGGTCAGAGGTCATGTCGGTAAATGAGGAGGTGTGCAGCATGATTATAGCTTATTTTAAGATCTTTAACTAGCGAGCAAATCCAGCAGCCTTTTTTTTTTTTTTTTTTTTTTGTCAAAGCTAAATATGCAACCATCAACATAACGGCAGATAACAAATCCATTTCAGCCTTCATGAATAAATTTGGATTTAGTTTGAGAACGCTCCAGGCTGTGTGTTTCTTCTTCACCCTCTGGAGTCTCAAATCAATTTTTCAAGAAAGTTCTTCATTCAAAAAAAAAAAAAAAAAAAAAAAAAATCCAGTCTAAAAGAATCTGGCACAATGACTGCTGGGATAGGCTCCAGCCCCCCCATGACCCTTAACAGGACAAACAGGTACAGAAAATGGATTGATGGAATAAATAATAAAGTTTTAAAAAATCATTAAAAAAAAGTTATCAATTTTCTATTTGATTCTGTTAGATTCCAGTAAAAATAAAAGAAAGTCTCCAAAATGAGCAGGTTAAAGGGGTTTTAACAGGTTTCAGTATTTGCAACTTCACTTCATGAAGCAGTGAAAAAGTTTGGAAAGATTTGTGGAGTGTTTGAGCGTTTGGAGTGTTACATCTCCTCCTGAGATGTCCAGCTGTCAATCACAGCAAATCTCACTGGGCTAATTTAACACTGACAACAAACGTACAAAGAAACAGTCGTACACGCACTAGTTCACGTAATTATACTGCATCTGTCTGTGGTTACTGCATGGTTCCTTTAGCTGAATCCTCTATGTCAGGTCTCAAACTTTTTCTGTCTCTTTGGAAGGAGAACCTTCATTTTTTTAGATTAGATTAGGTTTAGATTGGATTTATATTGGGTTTAGTTTGGGTTTAGATTGGGTTTAGATTAGATTTAGATTGGGTTTAGATTAGGTTTGGATTAGGTTTAGATTGGGTTTAGATTAGGTTTAAATTGGGTTTAGATTATGTTTAGATTAGGTTTAGATTGGGTTTGGATTAGGTTTGGATTAGGTGTTTCTTATGTCAGGCCTTGATCATTAGCTGAAACTTTAGCCTAGCATTTAGCTAATGTGTGTTTCAATCCTCAGTGTTTGCATTTATTTTGTCCACTCAACACAGAAATAGACTTTCCTCCGTCTATTGATTGATTTATTTACTAATTTTTTCTTCTTGATGAAGGTCTGTGGGGAGCTGCAGGTGAACATTCTGAATAACATTCTGAATGTTTAACTTGGCAATTCAGAGCTGTTTAGCAGAGTAGAAGTCCCATTAGGATGAATGATCACTGATTCCCAGATCCCCAAATAATCATTTAAAAGGAGTCAGTTAATTATCATCCATGAAATCATGTCGGCTGCACAGTTACACAAGGAGAACGGTCACTTATCTGGAGAAAAGCTTCATACAGAAAGAAAATATGGAAATGTCCTTTCACTGCAGTATTGATCATCTTTTCCATGATTCCATTCTCGTCTGCCTCTGTCCTGACTCGGCATTCCCTCTCTAAGTCGTGCCAGGACTGGAGCGATCAATGTGTGTACGGCTTCTTCAATGCATGGTAGCGATAATTAGGCCCGAGGGACATGGGTGAATTGACAGATGAGTCATTTTAACCGGTGAATCCAGGTTCTGCTCAGGGCAGCAGAGCACATCGACTTTCTATTTCCACTGAGACTTTTTGTTGTTCAGGTATTAAAATCTGTCAGATCCTGCTGTCAGAACGCAGAGAAAACCATTTTTAGAGCAAATATACTGTTGTTAAATGATGCCAGCATTCTCATGGGCGCTCCATCATTTTGACTGCTGCTCCTTCTTGTCGCCGTCGTGTCTCTCAGGGCTGCAGTATGTTCACGTCCGTGAAGGCCTTTGAGGGCCAGCAGTACTCCACCCTGAAGAGACAGAGCCTGCAGAGTGGGTTGCTGTTTGAGGATCCCCGCTTCCCCGCCACCGACGACTCGCTCTTCTACCAAGGCAACAGGATCGGACGTGTGGTCTGGAAGAGGCCTCGGGTGAGTCCATGCAGCAGCATACGGGTATTTTGACACAGATATGTTTGACTGAAGCTGCTGCTGATATTTCCACATGCAGTAACTTGGTTGACAAAATTGCAAACAACAACACAACACAATTTTTAACAACACAGTTTTTTTCTAGTCAGGGTCAATGTTGTGATGTTAACCTGAAGGTGAAACTATGGAGTAAAATAAGATAATATAAACTTTATTTGTCCCATGCAGTGGTGGGCCATCAGGGCCAGCAAAGCCTTCTCTGCTGGCCTAGAGATGGTCAGAATCATCAAATTATGTTTTTATAATTTANAGCAAAGCCTTCTCTGCTGGCCTAGAGATGGTCAGAATCATCAAATTATGTTTTTATAATTTAATATAGTGTATATTTTTAATTAATGGTATCTGTATTTTACAAAGTATGTTCCCATCAGTTTTGTTATTAATGTCATTTCATCATATGGTACTCTCTCCCTCAGTTTCGCTGCTTCCAGTGCAGCTCATAGAAATTAGAGCTTTTATCCAATC
>VXCM01008184.1:4740-22910 GCA_014773175.1 Lucifuga dentata
AATTCCTCATTAATAACATTGTAATTCTGGGAAAATTTTATATCCATAAGTCAAAGTACATGAAGGTGAAACCTAGATTTTGTGTTTTTCATAATGAATTTCTTCTTTATACAAAAGCCCTTAAACTCATAACAAAGAAAAATGCCTTGCAACTTTTAAATATAATTGAAGAATATGATTTAAAAGAAAAACCCAAGCCTTTAATTTATTTTCCTTTCCTTTTTTTGTTTTGTTTAATAATGTACCTGCTCCATTAAGATCTGTTGTTAAAATGTTGTGCCTTGTTGATTGTACTTGAATATANAAAAAAAAAAAAAAAAAAAAAAATATGCTTTGATTCAGCTGCTGCTTAGTTAAAAATAAATAAAATAAAATTGTTGCGTAGTAAAAATGAGTTAAAGCGGAGTAGAAGAAGCAGTGCTGCCAACTTTTTGGAATACTCTGGAATGAGATTTTTTTTGGGGGGNCTCAACTAAACCTGACGTCATTTCTATATGACAGTTAACACAGTAAATACTGTATATATTCTACTAAATTTTAACCAAATTTCACAACGCACATCGGGGGGTTGACTTATAGTCGAACAATTCAAATCAGTTTGAAATTCTGAGTTGATATCTGATTGTAATGGCCTTGATGGTTTTGATATTCAGCTGGCACATATCAGTCTGGTTTTTGTTATTTCTGTTCAAGACAGTCAATGCCCTTGATAGTTTTTCTGAAAATCTGTAGTTCACAGGAAAGAATGTGTTCAAAGTTAAAAAGATGCTATAAAACAATAGTATGTGAATTTAAATATACTTCGATGGTGCTGATTCTACATTAATTCCATGATTTTACATTTTAATATCCATTATTACAAGTTGATAGTATGATGGTAATTTCTGTCCCTGTAAGGGGCTGGTTATATAAAATATTTTGAACTAGTACTCTCAGTCTTCTATCTTCTACAGTACTGAGAAATGTCTGAGCTGTTATTCTCCTCAGGTGCAACGTGACGTCTGTCTCTGATGGACACATCATGAGTGTCTGCAGCCTGTCCCTGTAAATGAAATTTACATTGGCTTTAAATGCAAAAAATACACGTGTGGGAAACCTGAATTGTTGGTGTGTGTGTATATATATACTGTATATTGTGTGTATATATATATATTTGTGTGTGTGTGTGTATATATATATATACACACACACACACACACACAGCATACATGCAGACAGAGAAAGAGAGATGTAGTATTATTCATTGTTCACTTCTTTACTTATGTATGTGCAGTGTGCCTCTTTATGGCATGTTCACAGTATGTTCACTGATATACCATAGGTAAGTGATGAATATGTCTGTGTGTTTGTGCACATGTGTTGGGTGCTCATTGTGAGTTACTCAGTTATAACCACCTTTATAAAGGTGGTATGTCTGCTTCTCACACATATCTGACCTGAGTACCTACTAAACAATGCTTTTTTTTTTTTTTTGNTTTTTTTTTTTTTTTTGCTGGGGTAGGTCATTAGGAAGCTTAGTTTGACTAGTGTGACAGATGAGCTGCTGGTAGGTCATCCTGAGTGATGCTAATCACACCAGCTTCTAACACACAGTCACTAAACGACATGATCTCTCCAATCCACTCCTTAATCCAATCCACAAGAAGTAAAGATGAAGTCATCGCTGCTGTTCCTGCTGCAGTTTAATAAATTCACCAGTTCATTTACAATCACGTCATGATAAGTCACGCTTGACACAAGTGAAACTAGCTAACATACTGAACAAAGGAACACTTAACTTTTCCACCTTTGCCTCCGTGGGGCGGGGCCAGGTGTATTTGGGGGTGGAGTCTTCAGTTGGCATGTTTGATTGACAGGTGCACAGCACACATCAAATAATGAAATCAGACACTAGTGGCAAAAACTAAACGTACATGTTAAAATAAAACAAACCAAGCTCTGTTTAATTTGTGGAGGTTTGATGATTGATCTGCTTTTTTCTTATTGGGTGATTGGCTTTTTATTATTCAGCCTCTGATTCATTGTTTGATGGCTGGCTTCATGTTTTGATGTGTGTATTTACAGCGGTTGGCTTTTCATTATTTGAACTCAGTATTCATTATTTCATTTTAAACTTTTCATTATTTATTGTGAGTATTCATTGTTTGATGTTTGTCCTTTTATTATTCAGCCTGAGTGTTTGTTATTTGAGGCAGGTACATTTTAATCATTACATGTTATAATTCATTAATTATTACATGTTATAATTCATTATTTGAATGTGGCACAAAATATGTTCTATAGAAAATCTGATTGGATAAAAGCTATGAGCTGCACTGGAAGCAACGAAACTGAGGCAGAGAGTAGCGATGAAATGACGTTAATAACAAAACTGATAGGAATGAACTTTGTAAAATACATATAGCATTAATTAAAATATATATTAAATTATAAAAACATAATTTGATGATTCTGACCATTTGTAGGCCAGCAGAGAAGGCTTTGCTGGCCCTGACTGCCTGCAATTAATTCAGAATTCTGCTGCAGGAGTGCTGACTAGGACTAGAAGTCTTTACACCGGCTTTCTGTGAGTTTATGTATTGATTTTACGATTCTTCTATTAGTTTTTAAGGCCCTGCATGCTCTTGCACCAAGATATCTATCAGAAATGTTTTCAATTCATGAACCAGTGAGACTCTCAGACACTTTATTTCTAACTGTACCAAAGAGCAGAACAGAACAAGAGCTGATAACGATGATATTTTTAAACGAAGACTTAAAACCCATCTGTTGGCTTTCATGTACTGTTTTATGATTTTATATTTTAAGTTAATTTTTTTTATCTTATTAAATTGAACTGGGAAAGCTTAATCAAATAGGCAGATTTATGTCTGGTTTTTAAAATTATACATGGTTTAGCCCTCCACCGCTTAAACAGTTTATTACTTTGAGAACAACTGCAAACACAACGACTGGTGGCGTTTTCAAGAGAGACGCATCAAGTTAAGAAAGAGTGTGTTTGGCCAGTCTGCCTTTTCAGTTCAAGCTGCACAACAATGAATTCTACATCAGAGCTCTAATACCTTTAATTCACTTGCTAAGGAACTAAAGAAACGGCTGATAGATAATCAAATTTGTGAACACTGATTTGTGCATTTGAAGGGTGGAGGAAGGGATTTGTTNGGCTGATAGATAATCAAATTTGTGAACACTGATTTGTGCATTTGAAGGGTGGAGGAAGGGATTTGTTTAATCCTGTCAGATCAGGTAATGTAATTATTAGATCTGTTATTTGAAATATATGTGATTTTATGATATGTGATTTTTTTTTAGAATTGTTACCGATTTCTTGTTGATGTGTATAGAAGTATTTTATGNTATGATATGTGATTTTTTTTTAGAATTGTTACCGATTTCTTGTTGATGTGTATAGAAGTATTTTATGGATCTGTATTTTATGTAATGTATTATGTGGTTTAATTATTTGATATTGTAGGTAGCCATCCTGGCATGGGACTACGGTTCAAAAATTAGTCAGGTTTGGCTAAATCTGGCACATTTACATTTTATTTATTAATGTGCATTGCCCCATTATGAATAAAAATAAACGGAATAAACTGAAATTTATGTATATTTTAATCAACTGTTAAGAATATTTTGTATTTGTTAATCAGCTGTGAAGCACTTTGATTAGCTTTACTTGTATGAAAGGTGTGATATAAGTAAAGTCTGATTGATATTAACCCTCTATCATCTGATAATATCTTATTCCATTTTTTAGTTAATCATTTGTTACATGTAGAAATAAGCTCAGATCATGACTTTTAAATCACATCACTGCAATGTCTTCAGAAACTCTGCGTTACAAAAAACAAGAGCATCGGTCACATTTCAAGGTTTTTATTAAAACATAAAGATAAATTAAAAAAAAAAAAAACAGATCTGTGCAGATCAACTGGAAAGCAAAGAGCAATAAAATAAGTTTTTCTTATCACGGAGTAAAAAAGAGGAGCAGAGCCGCTGTCAGAAGTCCAACCACTGCGTCAAGTAGATGCAGTTTGATGGAGAAATTTCTCCTCCTTCGTGACAGTCGTCGAACACCTGAAGAGACAAAGTACGTCAGACGATTCCAGCGTTTGACTTTTCATTCATTTCCTTTCTTTCATTTTCTCCATAAACAAAAAATTTTAAGTGAAAATCTGTCTTGTAGAATTGTTTTGTTTTTTTTTTCTCCAGTGCAGCTTTTTAGTAACAGAAATAAATATTCAATGAAAAGTAAAATTACAAAATGACATCTAAATCTTCTGCATGTTACCGGGCAGATTCCGCAGGGGGTCTTGACCAGGCCGGTGGGCTGAATGACGGGGTTGACGCCACGGTACAGCTTCATCTGGCCGTCCACGCTGCCCACCGTGCCTTCCTTGGCGGCAATGATCGTCATCTCCACTTTGCCGTCATAGATCAGCGTGTTCAGGATGGTCTCGATGTCGTCCATGGAGAGATCCACCTGCACGCCGTGAACGCAGAACACGAAGCCATTAACGATTTAAGTTACAGAAGAAAGAAAAATCCTTTAACGTCATCAGAAGACATGAAGAACTTAGATTCAGATTCGCTGTTACATCCAGAAAACTCGGTCTCTTAATTATTAATACTCTGACATGAATCAGAGTCGCTGGACTCGTGTCCAGGTCGTAAGCACACGTGTGAGACTTTCCGCAAGTTTTGAAAGTCATGTCCAAGGTGCTGAAGATACATCCGAGTCTCTGAGGTGATTCTCACGTTGCTAGGAACGTATTTGAGTCGCCAAGGTCATGCTAAAGTCACAGAGGACTTGTCCAAGTCTGATATATTCACATCAGAGTCAACTAGGTCATGTCCGAGTCTCCAAAGTCACGGCCAAATGTCCAAAGTCATGTTCAAGTCACCAAGGACTTTCTTGGGTTGCCACAGTCATGTCCATCTTTCAGAGGACATGTCCAGGTTTTTGTGATCAAGGATGAGTTGCCAAAGACACATCAAAGTGTCCAATATGGACACTTATCCGTGTCCAAGTGACCAGAGTCTTGGAAGTCCAGTCCACGTCGTAGACATTTTTGAGTTGCAGGGGGCATATCACAGTTAGCATACAAGAGGATAGCCTCTTGTTGAGGACACGTCTAAGTTGCCACGAATCAATGACAAATCCTAGTCTCTAAACTTATGCCAATTCCCAGAGTTAATATAGTCATGCATAAATATCTAAAGTAATGTCATAATCACTCTAGAGATCTGGACAGTCTGCATGGTCATGTCTTAGTCTCCAAAGTCCTGCTGAACTGTCCAAAGTCATGTTCAAGTCGCCATGGATGTGCCAAGTTGATCATGATCACGTCCAAGTCTCTACAACAACTTCAGTTACCAAACTCTCACGGTATCTGACGTTTATGCTCAAGCAGCCAAATCCACACTCAGACACGTCCTCTGGTCACCAAACACGTCTGAGTCTCAGAGGTCATGTCTGAGCTGTTAGAAACACGTTTGAGTCTTGGAGATCATGTTCATGTCACAGACAGCGTTTCAGAGTCGCCAAATCATGCCTGCTGAAGTCACGTTGGAGTGTCTGAGAAGTCACGGCCAAGTTGCTGGGGATGTCCAAGTCTCTGAGGCTGTGTCCAATTCAGAGGACGTGTCACAGTTTAACATGTCGTAGTGACTGAGATCACGCCCGAGTCACTGCGTCGCTGGCTGGCTGTCTGCTACTGTCGTTCTTCAGCTGCGTTCCGTTCCCATGATGCATTGTGGTAAAACTTTTCTTTACCTCAGGTGAGACAAATGACAAAACTGAGGCGGTCCACGTTCGATTTAGTGATAAAGCAGGTGCTTAATGGTGTCGCGTGATTGGCTGGTTGCGTCTTTAGAAGCGTCACCTTGCTGATTCCGAGCTCGCAGATGTATTTCCAGACTTCGTGCGATGTGGCGAAGGAGCTGTTCCTCTGAACCATGGGACTCTGCTTGCTGTCCCTCGCCGCTTCAGCCTGGACGCAAAAACATACAAACAAACGACTAAACAACAACACAACACGAGGTTCAGGTGGCAAGTAATGATGAAAGCTGTTGAAATAATTTTTTTTTTTTTACCTTGCTCTGCAAGAACTTAAAGCACTGCTGGTTAAGAACCTCGACGAACTCAGACTCAAAGTCCTGATCGCTGTACCAGGCTCCGCCCGTGACCGAGCGGTCGGGCTGCAGGTTGTACAGCATGTATACTTTTTTCTTGGATGCCTGAAGGACATGAAACACAGACAGTCAAGAGAGGAAAAAAAACGTGTAACTCCACAGAGACAGGAAGAAAGCAGCCATCTGGATTCATCCTGCAGGTTTGAAAAAAAAAAAAAAACAGCCTGAGAGGCCAAACTTTACCAAATATTTTATATGACAACCATATAACTTTACTTATAGTACTTTAACAATCACATAGGTGACGAGGCATGTGCTATGCTGCCATCTAGTGAATAACTGCTGAACTGCTGACAAAAAAAATCAAAAACATTCACTTTATTGATTTTTATTGGTTTAATTTTAGTTGAAACATTTATTATAATAAATTAAAATAAAACAAATAAGGAAGTAACAAAACCAACTAAGTCAGATCAAACGACTAGAAGATAAAATTAAAAAGTTAGAAGTTATTAATTGAATAAAATAATATTGTGTCAGTTAACAGCTGTTTTAAAAAGTTGATAAGCTGCATTTAAAGGACCATACCACCCATTTTGCAAGTTTGAGCCTAATAAATGCAATTTTCATACATGTTTCAAACTACTAGAAGGGTGAATTAAAAATGTTTTTCCTACCTTCCAGACTGCCATTGGTTTCAGTTCATTCTGCTATTAAAATCAACTTGTTGATATTTGAAATGTTCTTGGGATAGGTAATCCATCATCACCAACAAGAAGTTATGTAATTTTAGCATTTAAGCTCAATAAAAAGCGCAGACTGAATGTATGCCTCCACCGGGGAATATAGTCCCAAAAGAAGACCTGTGTTTATGGAAAAATTTAAAGGACCATGACTTCATAAGGCTGTGTAACTATTAGCAGGAGAAACATGGATTTTTAAGGTGGGTGTATCACTTGAATATTTGATTTTGAAAGTTTAAGAGATTTTGCAAAATATCAGGAAAGCTGAAATATGGTTTTTATCCTTTGAGAAATGATTGTCAGTAACGTAACATGTATGAAAATTGAATATATTAGGCTCAAACATGCAGAATGCATGGTATGGTCCTTTAATTGAATAAAATAATATTGTGTTGGTTAACAGCTGGTTTAAAAGCTGATTCAGCTGATAGGACTTTTTAACGTCAATAATTAATTTGCCAGCATTAGAGTAAGAGTTCATTTGATAAATGTGAATCAGACTGAACTCACAGCGACAGATTTGACAGCTTTGATGAGCTTTTTGCTCTCCAGGTTCTTCAGGATCTTGTTGATCTCAGTCAGAGGAAGGTTGCTCTTAAAGCGAATGTCTCTGCTCCAGATCCCTGCAGCATAAACACATCCTGCGTTAGTTTTTTTTTAATAAACGCACCGCTCGGCTTGACAAATTAAATAATAGATCTGCATGCTGCCGCTGCTGGATAAAAACCTTAACCTTGTCAGCTTTTATGAATTAAAACGCCACCCTTGTTTTAAGTTTGAATCTTGATTTTTTTTTTTTTTTTTCCNTCAAGTAGAAAATTGAAAAACTTTTATAATTTATTCAACACTTTTTTTTTTTTGCTCAATTCTTTAAGATTGGATTTTTTTTTTAAAGAATGAAAAATTTTCTAGAAAAATATTTCAGACTCCACAGGGTTAAAGTTGATTTTGAAAACTTTGCAATGCTTTCATGTGGCAGGGGAGACGTTGACCCTTTTCCACTCTCCCTTGCTGCTAGTGTTTCACCCGTTTTCACCCAGTGTGCACTAGTGTGCACACTGGGTGAAAACAGGCCATTCATGCACCGTTTTGAAATTTCAGATGTGAAAACAAACAAAAATTCAGTTGAGAGCTGCTAGTTTAGATCTTACCTTTGTTTCCTGCGTCCTCGATGACCTGATAAACCAGCTTCTCCTGGTTGTCTGAGCCTTTCATCTTACTGAACAGCCACAGTGAAAGTTATTACATAGATATAATACATTATACTGAGATACATTATTACTGATGACTCATCACAAACACTGCAAACGTACGATCAACGTATAATAAAGGCCGCACCATGACAGACAGCAACTCTACGTGTGTGCATGTGTTTGTCTTTGTAATCTCTGTGCGATTCATATCAACGGGGATAACGGCACACGCTTCCTCTTCAGGAGAGGAGAGGGGTTATTAACAGGAATTCTGTGCAGTTTGATCGTAATGTCCTCCCAATTATGAAAGGGGACATAAGCACGGACGAGGACACCTTGTTTCACTTTGAATTCACCCTGTGGACACAGCTTCAGAGAGAAATTAAAACCCCACTTTTACAGGTCAAAGGTCAAACCCACGGGCAAACAAAAAAAAATGAATTTGTTCGTTGCGGTTACCAGAGTTAGAAGACACCAAATGTCACTGGTTAAATTTGTTTATAAAGCATTTTTAAAGAAGCATCAAGCATCACAGCTTTCTACAATTGTTTGCAGTTTGTTTACATGGATTATGTCATACAGGGGCTGGAGTTAAAGGACCATACCAGCCATTTTGTATGTTTGAGCTCTAATATATTCAATTTTCATACATGTAACGTTACTGACACTCATTTCCCAAACATACTACTGGAACAGTGAATTAAAAATGTTTTTCCTACCTTCCAGACCTCCATTGGTTTCAGTTCATTCTGCTATTAAAATCAACTTGTTGATACTTGAAACGTTCTTGGGATAGGTAATCCATCATCACCAACAAGACGTGTATTCAGGTTTTTTCAGAAATTACGTAATTTTAGCATTTAAGCTCAATAAAAAGTGTGGAGTGATTTGAAAATGTTTCCTAGTGGTGCATTCAAGTGCTGTAGTGAAGAAAGAACAATAGGAAGCATTTTCACATCACTCTGCACTTTTTATTGAGCTTAAACGCTAAAATGATGTAACTTCTAAAAACAACCAGAATAGTTTAATAGCGATTTTGATTTTAATAGCGTACCAGAATGAACTGAAACCAATGGAGGCCTGGAAGGTAGGAAAAACATTTTNTTTTAATAGCGTACCAGAATGAACTGAAACCAATGGAGGCCTGGAAGGTAGGAAAAACATTTTTAAATTCACCGTTCCAGTAGTATGGGAAATGATTGTCAGTAACGTTACATGTATGAAAATTTAACATATTAGGCTCAAACATGAAAAATAGCCGGTACAGAATTTTAAAATTTAAAATTTAACTTTAAAATTTGGACGTTTGAAAGAAGGATGAATGTTTGTTTTTAGATCCACAGCGCCCTCTACAGTGGAGGGCATTAATGAGGTAAAAGCATGTTTACCTGGTACTCTGTGAGTCCTTCATTCTGTACAGCAGACCTGAGCTGTTCCTCAGCAAGTCCAGCTGACCCTGGACAAGCCAACAAAACGGGTAAAATAAACCCGCTGACATCATTTGATCACCAAATCAGTCAGACGGGTAAATCGAACGATCAATCCTGGATCGCCACATTGCAAATACTAAAAACAGAATGTTATGTTGTATTATTGTAAAATGAATAATCGCAAAGAAAGAAACGAGGCGTAGATGAACTTCAGCCTTTACTCAGCAGCTGCTCTCCAACACTGACAGTTAACGTTCACACAGCATCGTAACTTCACAATGGTTCAAATATAGCTGCACTCAGATTTTCAAAGAGACGTCTACAATCATGAGTAATTGTTAGCAGGTGAAACATTGAATTTTAAGGTGTGTGTAGCACCTGAACATTTCCCTTTGAAAGATTAGGAGATTTGGAAAAAAATAACAGGAAAACTAAAATGTGGTTTTATGTTTTGGAAATTGGTATTCAGTAACATGACATGTATGCAGGTTGTTGGATTCAAACATGCACAATCAGCGGTATGGTCCTTTAACTCAGAGTGCATCTACAATCAGACGATTCTAATTTAATAAGGAGGGGGACAAAACCTGCATCTGGTGTTGATATGCTGCTGTGTCCTGGTGTGTGTTTAGAATGACTTCAGCCTAATATAAACTCCTCAAACCGGATTGTAACCTGTAACATGTGTGTGTGTGTGTGTGTTTTTTCAGTGATGTCATCAGACTGACCAATGAGAGCAGCTTGTTGATGGCTACGGCCCTCTGCTGAGGCTCCAGGTGAGGCATGTCATTCTGGATCACCTGGTCTGTGATACCGTGAGGGAACTGCTGACACAGTTCTTTGATCCTGCATGCACACACACAGATACACACGCACGCACGCACGCACACACACACACCATCAAATCAACTGGTTAGGATTTTAAAAAATGACTGCAAAATAAATGTCAAATAAAAGTTCCTTCACCTCTGACATAGCATCTGAAGATCTGAACATTACTAGGGTTGACTGATAAGTTGTGAGCCTGAGACAGAATAAAGTTAGCATGTCTGTAATATTTCAGAAAAGTATTATATTTTATTGAGATGTTTTTCATTTGAGTTCAGTGATTCTACCTTACAAGTTTCAGAGCCTCTTGTGAGCGAAACATAACGGACCAATATGCAGTGCTTATGTACTTGCTGGCTTCTATTTCAATATTTATCAATCAACCATTGTAAGCCTCACAAATGCAGCAGTTATAGCAGAGCTGTTGTATTTGCCTGTACAGGTTTATCTGATGAAGAGTGTAAATGGAGACAAAAACCAAACAGACCAGGCTTACCATCAGCTTACATCAGCTACATAAAGTGAACCAGCTGTAATTCACAAGTTCATTTTGACTGTTCTTAAGTCCCAAGCTGCTTATATATTACACGGGAGGACTTTTATTTCAGTTATAAAGTTTAGAAAATAAAAAATAACCCACTGCTGGACTTCACTGAAGACTTCGGACTCTTTTCTGTCTTTGACTTTTTGATTTTCTACCTGATGAATGGAATACATTTACAGAAAAGTTGTGGTCAACCCTGTGTGTTCTCAGTTAACTAACTACATAAATAACTTATGACGTACTTTTTATTACTTATATATCTTATTAAAACTGACACGACGGTACTTCTAAATCTTTGAAAGCCACTTTGCGATTCGGCAACGAATCTAATACAAGTAATATTCTATAAATAAATTCTTTCATAAGATAAAAATTGTCTCATTGTTACTGAGAGAAATCTGTCGTCATCAACTTACACTTGGAGACCGTGGCTGGGTACTAAATATTTAACTTTTTTTGGGGAAATGACTGTCTAAATTAATGCCGAATTCACAATAATAACGTAATGATTTCATAAGAGTATAAAGTCCACGTGATCCGGGCTGTATGTCTGAAAATAACACACAAAACGTAAAATGTGTCCGAGTTTGAGTAGAATTCAAGAGCGAGGTTTCTAGCAGAGTCTTTGTAAAGCTAACAAACGCAGCAGACTGACCTGTTTTCAACCTCCGCGGGATCTGAAAGATTCGTCTCCTTCTTCACTTTTACTTCTGCCATTTATAATAGTTTCTCTTAGTTTTTCTGATTCTGTTGTGCTGCCAGTGATGGGTCAGGGCTTTACGTTAGCTTGTTGTCACTTTTCAGGAACAGGCATGCTAGTTTGGGGTCCTAAAAGTAGAAACCTGACCGCAGGGGTGTCCCAAAGCCTGCCTGTTCACAATTCACCAGTAAATATCAGAGAATCTGCCTTACATACAGTATACCATATCTAATAAATTCATACGTTTGAACACACTGACCTGTTAATTCTTTAAAAGTTTTAATAAATGAATAGTATAGATCTTTGCACCTTTTGTAACCCACAGAAATTGTTCATCTTTTTTCACTGTAAGACAATGTTGTCAAGAAATTGCTTCTCATGTTTTTTTAAGTTTCATATCAGCTATAAGTCCTTTTACTTCATTTCCAAATTTTAAAATTTAAATTCAGACATTTTATATTCCCAAATGTAAATTTTAACTTGTTGGCCCTTGTTGGTCAACAGCAAAAACTTCTAATTATTGGCCCATTAGACAGAAGTAACGCAAATTGAGTTTTTTTTTTTTAAACTGTTTCTAAATTTAAAATGATCTGTGTCTTATTTGTATGCCTTTATTTATTTTATTAATTTCAGCTTCTTTGATTTGTTTCTTCTTGACCACTGTTAGGCTAGCACACAAACGTTATAATATTGTTCTAATCTTTTGTTACTGTGTTATTGTTAACAATAAAAAAATAAAAGCATAAATAAATGAATAATTTTTTTTTTCAAAAGCTGGAAAACAATAATAATTGTTGTCAATATCCATTTTAAAGTAATTCCCATCATTTCATGTCATTTTGTTTGTAATATCATTCTGAAGTAAAACAGAAAGTGGGATAATTAAATAAATATGTTAACCTGAAAAAAGGAGCACGGCTCATCCCGTAAGTAGATAATTCGCTAATATTAAAATAAAAAAAATCTTTATTTCTTTGCATAACTCCTACTAAAACAAACTTTAATTTTGCAGATGTTTCCTGCTGCTGGTTGTCATAATTCTATTACAAATAAATATGGGTGCTATTAAAAATTTATTAGCAAAGTCCCATGTTAATCAGTTTAAATTTAAGTTTTCTTAAAAGAGAAAGAGGTTTATTTGTTTCTATTATCTATTTTATACATATTTATTTTGTTTTGTCTACTACTGGCGTACTATGTGTGTGTGTGTGTGTGTGTGTAAATATATATAAACCATTTTAAAATTCCGTATTGTAGGTTACTTTAAAATAAAGCAAAACAAAAAAAAAAAAANACCGGCGGGGTGGACGGAGTGTGTCATCGATGGTCGGTATCTTTAAACTCAGCCCGCGCTGGCTGCCTCAGTAGTAGAAACAAGCAGCTCCAGAATGACCAGGTTACCATGGTGACGGTAAGCGCTGGAACCGGGAGCTTCATGTTCATCTGAAAAAAGACGGTTTGTTGTAATTTTATTTTATTTTTTATAAGAGACAGCGATACAAAATGAGTTTTAATCGGTAGTTTGAAAGTTTGTTTTATTCTGGAAGTTTTGCTCTGAGTTTCACCTGCTGTTTTATCTATTTAATCTATTTAACGTTGCATCTATTTGAAAGTTAGTTTCACTTTTTTAGAGGTTTTAAGGGAACATTTGGTGTCGACAAATCGCTGCCCTTGAGTCAAATTTTTTTTTTCAAATGTTAGCTTAATGCTAAAAAGATAATGCTAACATTTAGCATGTGACCTTATAATTTCAGTTCAGTACAGTTAACATTCAACATGCTAACATTAGCATGTAGACCATACAGCTGCCATGGTAACATGAAGGCCCACAGATGATATATATTATGATGTCATGATGTGATAATTCCTCTTGCATTTGTGTTGAAGGAAAACCTTTCCCGAGGCTTTAAAGGACCATACCGGTGATTTTGCATGTTTAAGACCGATAAATATAAGTTGCACACACGTTACATTACTGCCAACCATTTTCCAAAACATACTACTGGAGCGGTACACTTTGGAATTGTTTTTCCTACTTTCCAGACTGCCTTTGATTTCTGTTAATTCCAGTACGCTTTAAAAATCTTGTGGAGACTTGAAACATGCTTGAGATAGCTGTTTCATCCATTGTATGTTGAAGTGACATAATTTTAGCATTTCAACATGGAATCAACACAGAAGAAAATGTATATTTCCGGCAGGGAATATAGTCCCAGGAGAAGACAGCTTTTATACAGAGAAATAGAAATGACCATGCCTTCTACAATCATGCATAAATATTAACACAAAACACAGAATTTTTAAGTTGAGTTTATCACCTGAGCATTTGATTTTGAAAGATTAGGGAATTGGCAAAATAATATGAAAACTAAAATGCAGTTTTATGATTTGAAAAATGGTTCGAAGTAACGTAATGCATATGCAGGCAGTACTTATTCGGCTTAAACCTGCAAAACCGATTATGGTCCTTTAAACTTAACAAAACTCTGTGTGAAAGTGATTGTAAAAAAAAGATGATAAAGTTTTACTCCTCCAGGGAGAATCATAACCATTCATTAGTTATTATGTTAAAGCAAAGATAAAAATTTCCTTACGATATAGGAGGATTTACATTAAAACCGCAGAGAAAACTGTCGAACAAAAAACTCCAAAATGACTTGTTCATGTTTCTGTCACAGGTTTTCTCAGATAGACAGCAGGATGACAGCAGGAGCTGTGGCCGCTCCGCTCATCATTCCCATCATCCACCTCCACACCCACAGAGCCAAGAATCACATCGACACCAACACACCTGTCTCCATCCAATCAGGTAAACGCACACACCTGTCTCCATCCAATCAGGTAAACGTACACACCTGTCTCCTTCCAGTCAGGCAAACGCACACACCTGCTGGTCTCCTGTCCATCTATCCATCCATCCATTCAGGTGTGCAGACAGTCGTACTAGCAGCAGCAGTAATGTTTGAAGTACAGGTAGCCCTGGTGGCATTTGATGTATTGGTGCTTGCAGACTCTCCTGGCGTCGTGATCTACTACACGTTGGACGGGTCGAAGCCTGTGGGGGGACAGCGAGGCTCTACAGGCAGCAGCAGGAAGTACAAAGAGCTGATCCTGTTACCGCCGGGCCGCGTGGCCGTCCGAGCTCTGGCCATCAGCAGGTACGGTATGCACACTTTACCCAGCAAACACTGAAACGCTGCAGAGGATTGTGGGAATTATGAGTCTCTCTGTCCGGTTGCCTCCATCTTCCTGTGTCTGTCTTGTCTTTACAGCGATGGCAGAGAAAGCTCGACAGTGACCAAGGTTTTCACCGTTGAACTCGCAGAAGAACAGGACTCGAAGAACTGGAAGCACAGGAAGGAGGATGAGGGAAATCAGCAGGTAATGAAACATCTTCATTTTGCCCAATCAAACTATATTTCCCCATCTGTGGCCAATTTTGATTTTTGTTGCTAGATTTGCCAACTTTTCGAATCCCTTTAGCAAGGGAGGCACAAATCTTGCAAGTTTTTGGACATACATGAGCTCATTCGTCATTGTCTATCCTCACTGTAGCTGCGGTTTTCTGTGCTAATAGTTGTCGGCCGCCCAGTGAGAGAGCAGGTGTGACTGCATGTGTCTCAGTGATCCAACATCCATTCAGTGATTGCTATCCAGAGGGCGGCACGGTGGCTCAGTGGTTAGCACTGTCGCCTCACAGCAAGAAGGTCCCAGGTTCGAATCCGACCTGGTCCTTTCTGTGTGGAGTTAGCATGTTCTCCCGTGTCTGTGTGGGTTTCCTCCAGGTGCTCCGGCTTCCTCCCACCTCCAAAGACATGCAGGTCAGGTGGATTGGAAACTCTAAATTGTCTATGTGTCAGCTCTGTGATAGACTGGTGACCTGTCCAGGTGAACCCCGCCTCTCACCCAATGACTGCTGGGATAGGCTCCAGCCCTTTAACAGGACAAACGGGTTTAGAAAATGGATGGATGGATTCCTTCCAGATCTGCCTTTGATTTCAAGAAAGAGCTGCCAACTGTGTTTTATCCCTCCATTTCTTATTCACTGGGCAGTTTATTTTCTGGTTCACAGTCCACACGTCACACTTACATTCAAACATACACAAGTACAAATAGCCTACAGATTTTACACACATACCTAGGCAAAGCTAACAGCTAGCATGTCCCGTTTGTAAATATATGCCCAAAAGTACAGGAAATAATGGGAGTCAAGCCCTGCAGAACACGAGTGACGGCCATGTTGTTTGCTGACGGACCAACTCTCTGCCTGTGCCTATCTGTGTTTAAAAATAATGTATCACCTCAAAAACACATTTAAAAATCAAACCCATGTAGCTGTACTGGACAGCTCTCTCTCAGCTATGAAAACTGAATTGCTGTTACAAAGATGCAAATTAGCATTCGGAATTTTCTAGCGATTTCAGATCACTTCTAGAGCAGGTTTATCGACTTTCCACTGAAAAGAGTTTGGCAGCACTGCGTCATGCCCGCTGAGTTCTTTCTCCTCCCTGAAGCGAATCAAGATGTTGGCAGTGATTTTTTCCATCAGCCTTCTCCTCCCTCCGACCCCACCCTCACCCCACCTTCACCCCACCCGCTGCCATTTGAAGGAACTGCTCCATTTTCTCTAAAAGAGCGTTGCCCTCTGCCTGTTTCCTGAGTTGTGATGGATGACACCTGAAAATACTTAATAATAAATACTAACGGTGACATGATACATACAGCAGCTTTTAAAAGGGTGTTTTAAAGGACCATACTAGGAATTTTGCATTTTGAGTCCAATAAATGCTGCCTGCGTAGTTTTCACGTTATTTTGCCAAATCCCCTAATCTTTCAAAATCCAAGGTTCAGGTGATACACATTAAAATTCAATGTTTTCCTGCTAACACGTATGTCTGAATGTACAAGGCACTGTTATTTTTAATTTCTCAGTAAATGCTGGTTTCTCCTGGGGCTATAATCCCCAGCGGAGACATATATTTTCTTCTGTGCAGCTCCGTGTTGAACCGGTTAAATGAAGTAAGTTTGATTAAAAATTAGAATGACATTTTGTTTGCTGTGAAGGTTTACGTATCTGAAGCTCGTTTCCAGTCTCAACAAGTTGATTTTAACAGCATACTGAATGGACTGAAACCAGTGGCAGTCTGGAAGGTAGGAAAAACAATTCTAAAATACAGCCCTCTAGTCGTATGTTTTGAAAAATGGTTGACAGTAGTGTAACATGTGTGTGAGTTGTATTTGTTGGGCTCAAACATGCAAAATCTCCGGTACTGTCATTTATGTCCTCCTGTCTGTCCACATCAACCAGTCAGCTGTGTTCTTTGCAGCATTCTGCTGGAGAAGCGTCCTGCTCTGCTGAAAATGCCGCTGGTCCTCCGCTGTGGCTCCCAGGTCTGTTCTGTTTCTCCAGCATTAATGTCCTGAACCACACTATCACGATCTTAAAAGTGGAAATGCTACAATATCCCAAAAGTTGTGTGCACACACACGTATGAGCCCAAAAGGCAAACGTTTGGAATTTAAAAATTGAGCAGCACAGTCCAACGTAAAGGAAAATCCTCCTGTTCGCCATCTTCCCCCAGCCAAAATGAGAAGATGGGGTTGTGGTTCTTCTAGCCCATTTCACCCACAGAGAGTGGAAGCAGTCATGTCCATCATTCAAGC
This sequence comes from Lucifuga dentata, assembly GCA_014773175.1. Lineage (NCBI taxonomy): Eukaryota > Metazoa > Chordata > Actinopteri > Ophidiiformes > Bythitidae > Lucifuga > Lucifuga dentata. Next base: position 21,981 of record VXCM01008184.1, read on the forward strand.
TAGCTGTTAGCAGCGGACAGGTTAAAATAATCTATCCGTTTTTGCACACAGAAAAATCCAACATGTGCAGAAAAGTTTAAAGCACTGACTGCTGTAGTTGCAGGTTGATAAGTCTGGAGAAACAAAAAAAGGTTCGATCACAGATTTAACCACAGAGGCGTCACTTCTTTTCTTGTCTTTCTTCCTGTCTTGTCTGACGGCAGAGCCGAGGACGATGGAAAATGTCTCACCTCGGTCCTCAGCAGCAGGCCCTCGCTTTCTGAACAGTCGTCTGGGCTCTGCAGCACAAGCTGAATCTTCTCGACAATCCCAGACAGCGGTACACAACACGAACACAACAAGAACACAACATGAATGCAACACGAACACATGAACACAACACGAACACAACATGAACGCAACACGAACACAAGAACACAACATGAATGCAACACAAACACATGAACACAACACGAACACAACATGAACGCAACAAGAACACAACATGAATTCAACACGAACACAACATGAACACAACAAGAACACAACATGAATGCAACATGAACACAACAAGAACACAACATGAATGCAACACGAACACATGAACACAACAAGAACACAACATGAACGCAACATGAACACAACACGAACACAACATGAATGCAACACGAACACATGAACACAACAAGAACACAACATGAACACAACATGAACACAACAAGAACACAACATGAATGCAACACAAACACATGAACACAACATGAACACAACAAGAACACAACATGAATGCAACATGAACACAACAAGAACACAACATGAACACAACACAAACGCAACACGAACACAACAAGAATGCAACATGAACACATGAACACAACATGAATGCAACAAGAACACAACACGAACACAACATGAACGCAACACGAACACAAGAACACAACATGAATGCAA